>JBBPFJ010000259.1:0-5000 GCA_037975025.1 Excoecaria agallocha
ACCATTAAGCATAAATCATTATAATAAGTACTTTAGCATGTTATCATTAAGGCACTACATGTGAACATGGTTACACTAATGTATTTCTCATTTCATAGTATGAGTGCATTTAAAAATACACATTTCTCTTCACAAGAGTACATACATGTAAGTCATTTTACATATAATAAGCAAGTATAAAAATTCAATCACATATGCACATTTGATATAATTGTCAACCACCTTTACTGAAGTACATATGTGAAGATGTATATATATATATAGGGACTTTTATTAATAATCATATCACATGCTATATTCAATCCAATGTGTTATTGTATAAACAAATATTTAACTTAACTATATTTAAACCAAATATAGAAAATAAATTAAAATTCTGCCTACACAAATCTGCACAGGAGCAGCATTCTAGATCCAACTTAGGTGCCTTTTTTTGTTTAGAAAATATTGTTTTTAGGCCCAGTGACCTTCTAAAACTTCATTTCCCTATATGTCCAGTTTCTAAAACATCAAAATTCATCACAATATCACATGTATAATTCAATATATTAAGAAACATCATTGGATATTCATAAATTCAAAAACAGTTATTATAACCACTAGTAAAATTTATAGAATAAAATGGGAAATGAATCAGCCTAACTTTCCTTGAACAAAGTCCTGATCCTAGGTGTTTAGTTTACCCATAATTTTACAGCATAGAATTTTGACTCCTCTACTAAGATTTATGTCCAAAATACCAAAATCTATTCCTTAACAGTGCAATCAATTTTCATGAATTTCAAGCTAACATTAGATATTCATACAGACATAATTAAACAAAGATTCCTTCATATAAAATGTTCATTTATAAGTATATTTTACATATAATTTGACCTCATAGAATTATGACCATTATACAAGGAATTACATTGAAATTTCCAGAATCTGTTCTATAACCTATATTAACAGCTCTCTACAATTTCAAGTGAAATTATGATTATCATAGAGACACATTTTGTAACGCCCCAGTCTTGACCTTAGTAGAAATGGGTGTGCTTTGATGACCTTATTTCTAATTAATTAACTAAGTGTTACTTGAGGTTTATGGGACATAATTAAAAAGGGGATAAAAGTTGAGGAATTTAATTGTTATTAAAGCTTTATTGGGGGGCAAAGGTGGTATTTTGGTAATTTATTTTTGGATGATATTTTGGAATTATGGGTTGGTTGAGGAAGGGGGGAATCGGGTTAAGGGAGGAGGATGGTGGAGCCTAATCGATGGTGCCGTCATCTACAGGCCGGCTTCCACCTTGCCGCTTCTCCTCCGCGCGTTGGCGCTCTCACCCCACCGACGGCAGCTTCGATCTCCTTCTCCCGTCTCTTTTCTTCTTCTTTTCTTTTGCATTGAACTCCTCTCCTTGCTTCGGTGATCGACGGTGGATTTTGGAGTCATAACCAGCACCAACAACTCCGTGAGGCTGAGGCAACTTCTCTGGCTGTTACTGCTCCTCCTCACTCACCGACAGCAAGTAGATCGGCAATGGTGAGCGCGGGACACTCCATCTCTGATCTCGTTGAACGGTGGCAGTGTTGGGGTGCATGAACGTCATCGAGAAGTTGCCGGTGGCTTGATCTACCAGTGGACGACTTCGGTGCATCTCCGGTGGAACTTTGGTGACCGGTCCGACGAGCACATTAATAGGCAGATTGGAGAAAATTCAACCCCCTGAGGTATAGGACACCAGAATTTCCTCTTTAAGAATTATGTAAGTAAATTCTGAACTTATTGGACATAGATTAAGGTATGGAATTGAATGTTTATTTTGTTGATATTGATTATATTATGGAATTAAGTGTCTAATCTAGGTAAGTATTGAGAAGAGTATAGGAACCTTTCTCATCTTGCCTGGGTATCTATTGACGGGATTAAAGCTTATGGAATTATAATAGAAGATTTATTGATTTAACCACTTACATAGGGTTATTTGAGGTTTATTGATTCAAATGAAATGAGTTAAGGTTAAAGGACTCATAAATTAAATAGATTCATGGAATTAAGGTAGAACCGATTATAACTGGCATGAATCATAAAATTGTCGTTTTTGGGTATATTGATCTATTTTACTATCAATGTTGGATTTAATTTATGATAGAGTTATACAACAATATTCAGTATGGTGTTATGTGCATGTATGATAATTTAAGTTGAGATTGATAAACCCAAGTTAGAATGTATTGATGTGATAGTGATTCCTGCATAGTTCCAAATATGTTTGTGATTAAGGAGAATTGGTAAGACTTCCAATTGTAGTGTAAGGCGATTAATGCCTACCAGCTTGGAGTCGAAGGGGAATTCATCTTTAAGGTATTAATTACCCTGAATAGACCTAAAATATGGAAAATATGAGATTAAAAGAGGTTACATTTTATATATGTATATATATACAACTTTTAATATCACAGGTATATACGAGAATTACAAGCTATGTGCATAATGAACTTATGCATCATTGATGTCTGGTCAATAATCATTATAGTGAATGTAAGTTCCTATAGTTATATGTTACTTGCCCGGTATCTCATAGTTAAGGTGCATAACTTGATTTGATGTATGGATTGGTAACAAATAGATGTTTCTTTATATTAGTAAATCAAACTTGTATACAATACTAAGAAAGGAATGGTGTGTTGATGATAACAAGAATTAAGAGTGTTAATACATGTAATGAAACTATAGGAATTAGATCACGCTTCAAGATATGATAGAATCTAGTGAGTAGTCTTTATATAAAGGAACATGTTTGCCTATTGTTCATGCTCTATATTTTATTATGAAGAACAGATGCTTACAAGTATTGTACTGATGTTTGAGATGGAATGATCCTACATATGCTCACATAGATATAAAATGTTATAATAAAGACATAAGTAAGATAATGGGTAAATGTTTAATCATATTAGAGTATGTAACTGATTATCTACGATCTAATAGACCATAAAAGTAAATTAAGACGTTAAAACATGACAGTGGTCATCCTAAAGATGGGGCTAACCTATTTTTCTATTACATTGATCATATATGCCTGGATATCGTTCCAAATGATTATGTACCGGTAAGATTAACTACAAAATAGTAGGGAAGCTATTCATGGTAAAATGCAAAGGTACGTCACTATGAACTATCAATGAGCTGTGTAAAGTTTAATACCTTATAGTTAATGTGTTTATGCTTTGATAAGTGGTCTGACTCATTTTGTAGACAAGTAATATATGTGCAAGCCTTATTGAAACATGTTTATTGATTTATGGATCAAAAGGGCTACATTACTTGAATATTACACTCATGTTGTCATATAAGTATCACACATGTTG
Source organism: Excoecaria agallocha (assembly GCA_037975025.1). Taxonomy (NCBI): domain Eukaryota; kingdom Viridiplantae; phylum Streptophyta; class Magnoliopsida; order Malpighiales; family Euphorbiaceae; genus Excoecaria; species Excoecaria agallocha. The sequence continues at coordinate 3,355 of JBBPFJ010000259.1, forward strand.
TTCTTGATGAAATGAATCAATTGACTTAAATGCTATATTTTATTATCATTTCTCATAGTTATGCAAATATTGTAATATGGTTTACTGAATATTGACACAACTATATGACCATATGATGTGCATCCTTATTTATTATGGCTCTAAGCGAATATTACTCCATGAACGAATAATGGTGAGCACCTAAAATGTTCATGGATATTGTTTAGCCTGCGGGTCTTAGTTCAGTCATGGATTAGATAGACATGCCTAGAGGGATATAGTTGCAGCTGCCATGGTTGACCCCGGTTGGGTCTTGTTCCTTAATGGAACCATTGTTTGGCCCTTTTGGGTCCATTGTTTGATATCTTCGGATATCCATTGTTTGATACCTTCGGGTATCCATTGCTCCCGTTATCCACTCTTTGAACTAGTACTTAGGCAGGCTACTTTCAGTATTATATAATTGTAAAGTGCACCAAAAGTTATCAAGTTAGACGTTGAGTCTCATGTGCTTCGAAATCTATAAAATGTATGCATATGACATTGTACCTTTTTAGTGACTTTATCGAATAATTATGTTGCTTAATGTTTATTCTCTGTAATCATATGGAAGTGTTGTATTTGTTATATATATATGTTTACTTATAGATGGGCATACTATGACTTTAATGTGAATTGATGTAAAGTAAAGGACACAATATGATGTTGTATGACGTTAGTCACCATGTTAAGACAACATTAAGCAATACATGATTATGAACAAGGATGTAAAAATTGGAAATGTGTTCTATACTTAAAATTGTGTGATATATGTGTAGGAATTATGCCTGCTAATATCTTATGTGGTCATTATCATTGTTGGACTTCTAGTAAGGTTATTTAGTTCATGGATGCCGATGTTATTTGACGTATTCACTCTCTCTCATGTTGTGATTGAATATTGAATGCATATTTCATGTATTTCATGAATTTAACTGTATTAAATTAGAATTTTATGCTATTGACAATCATGATATTCAGATTCCTAATAAGTGGAATATGACGGATATGAGCTACTGGATAAGATGTAACGAGGTTTGATCTTAAAGGAAATTGTACAGTTTATAAGGACTAGATGAGTTTACCTAAAGTTCTAGATTATTGCAAGCATGGTATTTATTGCTAACGTTGCAAACTTTTAATTTTCATTCATTGTGAGAGTTGCCTTGATTCGATGATTTCGTGTGGCAGGATAAGCTTCAGCTCTGGATTGTTAGCTTGCCTTGGTTTGAATGGCGATGAAAGGAGACTCTGGAAAGGGTTTTACAGTTAAATGCATAGAAAGGCGTATATGTTATGTATTATTATTATGGAGTTAATTATTGCTTTAAGTTATGGCATGTAATTATGGCTTGTATTATTTTTATTTTACTGTCTAATTTGTGTGAGGCTTATGTCTTTGGAATAGGATGTTGCATGTGTTGACATGGAATTGTGATGAGAATTGGAAATTAGAAGTGTTATGCTTGTGGAAGCAGTATTAAAGGTGGAGGAATTTATTAGGAGTGTGAATTTGAACAATTGCAAGTTTAGGTAGCATGATTTTTAAGATGTTATGCTGCCAATATTTTTATCAAATGAATAGTGAAGTTAGCAAAGTTTAGCATGACTATATCATAAATTATGGT
>JBBPFJ010000259.1:10000-135000 GCA_037975025.1 Excoecaria agallocha
CTTAGTTGAGATGGAAGATTCACAAGTTACAGTTGATTCTCTATTGATTAAGGAGAATGAGTTGCACATGGGAAGTGGAGAAAGTCAAAATCATACCGCTATATTAAATACTAACCATGTTTTGCATAGTCCTTTTGTTTATAACTTGCAGGATCATGATGAGTTCCTCAATGAAGAAGCATTCATATTATTTCCACCTATGCCAAAGATCATTTATGAAGATGAATGTATTCCTCAAGTGCCAATTCCTAACTATTGCAAGACGAAGATTCGAGGATGAATCTTTTCTAAAGAGGGAGGGAATGATACGGATCCAAGAGGGCTATCTTATGCCATTGAAGAGGGGCAACCTTATGGCTTTCAAATGGGTCTAAATGGAGTTCAAACACATATTTATAAGATCCAAATGTCATTGGGGCGTGCTCCAATTTATAGGAGGCAGATTTAGTGCTTTACCATCAATTTTGGGCTTATACAACTTTGGGCTTTAATTGTACAAGTCATGTGCCTCATTTAAAAAGTCACATGACTCACTTAAGTTGTATAATGGGCTAGGCGTGTGGGCTTCTTTTGGGTTTAGTTTAGTTAGTTTGATTATTTATTTTAGTCTTTCTTTTGGGCTTTCATTTAGGCCTATAAGGTTTATTAATTAGTTTTGTTTTAAGTGTGTTTAAGACTTATTTGGGCTTATTTGGCTTGTAAAAGCCCAAGAAAATTCGTGTAAGGCCATATGAGCATTTAAATTAGGGTTTTAAAGAGTGATTTAGGGTTAGCCACCTTATAAATAGGCTACCCTAGGTTGTAAACATATCATGGAATCAAATTATAAACTTTTGAGAGTTTTCTCTTGGCTTAGCCGAAATTCTTAGAGAGATTGTGAGTTTGCTTGCTTTCTTTTCTATTGCATCAAGAATTAGATTACTTATCAATCATTTTGATTGTGGCGTTTTCTTATTCTTCTTATCTCGATTATTTGCGTTTCCATTCACGTGTTGTTTGGGGGTTCAATAGGGAGGGTATTTGTCTTCTTTGTCTTTTGAAATCAAAGCGTATGTTTAAGGGGTTTCGGGTTCTTTAACCTTGGGGTTCCGCATCACTTATATTTCTACAATTTATATGGAGAAAACATAAATAAATTCTATTTCTAAGAATGTCAAAAGTTAACTTGAATCCAGAATAGTTGATAGCACTATTTCCAGAAATAGTTCTTAGTATTTTTGCAATATCTTGCGATTTAGAGATGCGAATTTGATAATTCCAATTGGGTTATAAAATGGACTCCCATATCTACCTTTTCTATGAAGAAATAAAAGTCTAAATATGGCTCTAATACCTAAACTTAATTTGAAAACCGAAATCCTATTTGCCTACCATAATGAATATTTATTAGTAATTTCCATTTATCTAGAGTTATAGAAATGATATTATAATTATTCTTGATGTTTCAGAAACTGGAAACATAGGGGAACAAATTTGTATAAGACCATTTTCATTGAAAATTCTATTTTGAAGGTCAAAAATAGGCCACAAGATGAACTTGGAAACTAGTCGCTGCCCTATCATGACTCATAATAGTGTGTCCTCTATAATGACTCGGACACTTGACACGACTCCTGACTCCCACTTATCCAAGTCATCCCATTTGTCCGAGTCAACCCTCTAAAGCCGATAAATTGATAATAAATCATTTTTAGACCTTCCTAAACACTTTTAATGCATAAAAGGCATAAAGATAAAGGTTTTAAACAAGAATAACATGTAATATCCATATCCTATAGTGTTATAAAGTCTATGTAAACCTTGTTAAATAATTATAGAGTATATCTTGACATAGAAACAACACATAATGTGGGACACATACATTGAACATTTGATGATATCACAGTGTTAAGTAATGGGCATGTTCAAAAGTTGAAATAAGTACATAAAAATTGTAAGCTAAAGTAAAATATTATTTACCATATATATATGATAACATGAATGTGATATGATGTGATGATTATATGTCATGCCTATATGTTGTTATGCCAAATGTATACTCACAAGGATAATGTGAAGCAAAATGTTAAAACATGAATAAATGATTGAAAAAACATGATATTACTTGTTGAGTATGCAATGTGATTTCATTCTAAAATATTGGGAATGAAGTATATTATATGGCAAGTCTATAATTGGGTAAGCACTATTACTTAATTAAAATGGCATGATTAAGCATATGTGATGTCACATGTTAGCATGCTAAAATATAGGTCTGCAGTGATATAGGCTCAATTATAGAAATCTTGTTAAAGTATATGTTTGCAATGTTATATCAGACTATGTATACAAGTATACACTAGAGATGGTGTATCTTGTCATGTGATTGTTTACATGAGCAAATTATATAAATGGTTTTAAGAATTATGCCTATATGTTTATGCACTAGAAAAGACATATTTTTACATGATCATGTACCGGTCTAAATATTATAATATAAGTACAGTCTTGATATACAAAATAGTAATACTTAATTATGCTCAAGATAATACATTTATAGAAAAACAAATTATACATGTATGTGTATATGATATCATGCTCATAGTTAAACATGAATATATATGTATGAATATCTTTATGCATATGATGAGAGAAGAGTAAAGTATGGAATAGTAATACCCAGTAGTGAGCATGTTCACAGGTTTATAGAAAGTTACATATAAGCATGTATATGATTACATTGTTCATAGTTACATAAGAGTATACCTATGCATATATGAATAAGTTTGAATAAAGTAAAGATAAAGTAAAGAGATTATATTGCCTGCATTTATGTCTAGGTTGTGGATAGATAGGCATGCCTATAAGGGTAACTTGTAGCTGCTAGAGTATAGTTTTGACCCCATTTGGGTCTGCTTGAAACCTAAAGTACAGTTGAACCCATTTGGGTCATAAAGTACAGTGAAACCTTACCCCGTTTTAGCCATATTATACAGACATGGTCCCGTTTGGATCATAAACAACCCTATTTGGGTTATAGTCGATTCTGTTTGAGTTCACTTGACTGGTCTATCATATAGTTTTGTGCCTATAAGGGATCACCATTTAATACCTCCTGGTATCTTATTTGTACCTTTCGATGCCACCGTTATAAACAAAAAATTTCATACCTTTAGGTACTACTGTATAACCTGTTATCCACTTCTTTAGAAAAGTGCAGGCTTAATTTATAGTAAAAGAAAAACATCATAGTAAATTGAAAGTTAAAGAAGTATGACAGTTCTAAATTTGATCTTCATATGATCTTTATATGAAATCTATATGTTGCATATGGAAATTATGATACTATAAGAGGGTATTTTTTTATATATGCAATTTTTACTGCATATAGTATCGTACATACATACATATTAGAGTTATAAGCTATATACCTAATGAACTTGTGCATCATTAATGTTTAGTCAATAACTATATCGGTGATTGCATGTTTCCTATAGTTATATATTACTCATTTAAGATTATTAAATGACATGTAGAATTCTTTATATGTTAGGGTTATGGAATCATTGAGGTAATTTTTAATTTCTTATACCTAGGAATTCAAGTTACATGTATTGGTATTTGTGAAATGCAGTATCATTCCATAGCTATATTTTGCTCAGATGTACTTCCTTATAGATTCTTATTGCTTGTTTAACATTGAATAATGACATGCGAGATTCCCTATATGTGAACATAAATGAATTTTGAACTCATAGCATGGTTTTGCAATAAAGATATATATAAGCAACAGAAGTGAATTTGCATATTAAAGTAATATCAATCAATACGGTATATATATATGTGTGTGTGACAAGGGAAAGGTATGTTAATGATAGAAATATATAATTCACAATGGCAAGGAAATTATTAATAATCATTAATGTATAGAGGTCTAACTTATTAACTTAAAGTTTTATGGTATCAAAATAGCTACATATTCAAGATAGACTAGTAAGTTAATGTGATTAGTCAAGAATAACATATAGGAAATTGAAAAAGGTAAGCTTCAAATATAAGCTATTAGGTGAATCATGAATAATTATTATTATGAGTAAGAAAACAATAAACAAATAGAATAACAACAAGAAATTCATATTGATTATAAGTGTAACGAAAGATAATATAAAACCAAGATAGTGTTTTGATTATTGCTTATAATGATTAGTTTATATATTTGAAGATATGTTTATATGCATTTATATTTTAACAACCTTTAATAGAGGTCGTCCTCATGTTTTATGTTCCTCACTAATCTTTATAGCTTAGCACGGGTTTTTATCCATGTAGGTTGCAGGCATAGGTTTTTTTCTTATGGTTCAGATCTACTCAAGAAGGCCAACACGAGTTTTAGAAGATTGGAAAGTATAAAATCTTCTTTTAGGGTTCCTTTTGCCTAAAGATTTACTTGTGTTGAAAATTTTGTATTATTATAGATGTTTTGTATATGTAAATCTTAAAATATTTAAAAGACTCTCTTGTAAGTAAAGTTTTGAAATGTTAAGTTTCAGTTATGATGATTTTAAGTTATCTTATAAGATATCTATATAGTATGGTTAATGATTTAATTATGGTAAAGCATGCTTAATTGTTACAGGATAAAGTGTATAGCTAAGTATATAATAAGGGTGCTACATATATATATATATATATATAGAGAGAGAGAGAGAGAGAAAGAGAGAGACTGAGAGAGAGAGAGATAGAGAGAGTAGGTGAAGAGTGTTAGGAACTTGTATGGTGCTAATATGGTTGCGTAACAAAGAGAGATATAGCATGTAAACAACTATAGTAACACCTAATCTATATGTATGATAACTAGCATGATGATGTGTTAGTATGAACAAAGTCTACTAGATGGTATAATAACATAGTAAAATTGATTAACAATGCATGACACAGTAATATCGTTAGGTTAATAAAATTAGGGTGTTACAGCTTTAGTTATCAAAGTCACTTCACTAAAATCATTTCTCACCAAAAAAATGACCAACTTCCCATAATTTAATTACCCAAAATAAAAAGAATTTCTCAAAATAATGAACATTTTCATATCAAGTTTACATAAAATTTCCACCTATAATAAAATGGAAAATGTTCCAAACCATTCTCAATGAATAATAAAATGAACCACTTTCCTAGTAATAATCACAAATATTAGCATAAAAACTCCTTGATAACATATTCTTAAAAGATACTTTGGAAAAAAATGAAAAAATCAGGTCAAGTAACTTGTTATTATGAAGTAACCAATATTGGAGGAAGGTGCAACTGATTAATTAGGACTAAGAGACCAATGTCCTTATTTTCCTCACATGGGTCAGAGGCCCAATTCAATAAAATAATAGACCAATGTCCAATGGTCACAAATAAAATGAATAAGCTCGCTTTCACGAAATGTGAAAATTAGGGTAAAACTAAAATAAATTAGAATCATTCGTACAAAATATGATGAATACCACTTTTATAGTTATATGCATTTGTATCTAAGGAAAAAATAATGAATGTGGAAACAATCGAAAACTTTGAGATATTAATTAAGAGGCTAAAATAAGATAGGATTTCTGAATTTAGAATCTCTTAGGTTTATATCTCAAATTAACTAACCGGGTGGCAACTCTACTATAACCATCTTGTATAGAGAAATATTTTAGCAGTTAAAAAAATTATAAGAGGATTGTCCTTAGGCCTGTTCAAAAATAGTGCAAGCCATTTAATCCATCTAACCCAAACCATTCAACCCATCCAACCTAATCCATATAACCCATTTTAGAATTTGAAAAAAAAATATAGATGGATTATGGGTTATTGTATAACCCAATCATCTAAGCCATTTTTTTAACAACCCAAACCTAATTTCCCCAAAATCTATTAGTTTTGATTCCAAATACCCTAAAAGAGAATAATAATTTTAACAATTTGATGATAGAAAAATCTTAATCATAAATTATGAAAAATGCCAATGCATTTCTGAATTTTTTGTTAGCTAATTTTTGTCAGGAATACATAAATATTTATCATTTGTCTAAATTATTAAGTTTTCCAATACAAATGCTAATTATAAGTTTTCAAATTATATTACATGTAACACCCCAAAACTCATATCAGACATGTATGGTACATTCTAGAGCACGAACAGTATCCTTAGGATATTTTTTAGGGTAATTACATTAGAATAGTACAATAAAATTTAAAATTGCATAAGGGTTAAACGTGCTCAGGCCAAGGAAATTCGTGGATGGGTGATCTGGTGAGCAGTTTGACTCAACCTTGGATTAAGAAAATAGGTGTTAAATGGAGTCTAGTGGTATAATTTGAGATAAAATTAAGGTTAAATGGGTCCTCAAATCAAATAGAGAAGATTTTGTCAGGTATCGTAGAAAGAGTTGACTGGAAGTTTGATCGGGATGTAAAATATTCCATGGAGCTTCAAAAATTATTCTAATTGCCCAAAACAATTAGAAATAGTTTAAATTAGTATCTAAAAGTAAAAAATAATTTTTCTGACGACTTTGAATTTTTGAGTTTTTAACCAGCCGATTTTTTCTCTAAAGCTGGAATTATGTCAAAATGATCTCATAATGATTTAAAATTTTAGCTATACTCTCTTACATATGTCAAGAATTGTGGGGTATATTTTTTAAGCATTCTAATTATAAGGACCCAATCATAACCCTAATCGGATTATTATTAATTAATGAGGATTACCATCAATTAAGGCAAAAATTGAATTATTTTGCAATTATTAGGGTTAAGTCAAGATGTATATGGTCCAATGACTACACATGCTAGAGGTTACTCCTACTTCATTACTTTCATTGATGATTATTCAAGGTTTGGATACATCTATCTAATGAAATATAAATTAGAAGCATTCGAAAAGTTCAAAGAATTTAGAAATGAAGTAGAGAAATAACTTGGCAAGAGTATTAAAACACTTAGATCAGATCGAGGTGGAGAGTACTTAAGCCAAGAAATTCAAGATTATCTTAGAGATAATGGGATTTTATCTCAATGGACTCCACCATATACACCACAACACAATGATGTATCTGAAAGGAGAAATCGAACACTATTAGATATGGTTTGATCAATGATGAGCTGAGCAGACTTGCCTAAGTCTTTTTGGGGATATGCACTAGAAACTTTTATTTATATGTTAAACAGAGTTCCTAGTAAATTGGTTGATGTTACTCCATATGAGATGTGGAATAACAAGAAACCCACGCTTTCTCATATGAAAGTATGGGGTTGTCCTACTTATGTGAAGAGGACAATGTCATACAAACTAGATGTTAAGTCTGACAAATGTTTATTTGTGGGATATCCAAAAGAAATGTTTGGATATTATTTCTATCATCCCTTAGAACAAAAGTTATTTGTTTCAAGGCATGCTGTCTTCTTAGAAAGATAATTTCTCCTACGAGAGGATAGTGGGAGTAAAAATTGAACTTGGTGAAGTTCAAGATCCACAAATAGAAGTGGATCAACTGATTGAACTCGAGACTGAATTTCATAATGTTGAGATTACAGTTAAACCTGATTATACACAAAATCCTAGAAAATCTATTAGGATGTATTCTATCCCTATGAGATATGGATTTCACATTGATTTAGATAGAGGCATAACAGTAGTAGAGGATAATGAGCCTACAAGCTATCAAGAAGTTTTGAACAGTTCAGAATGTGATTTATGGCTTAAGGCTATGCAGTTTGAAATGGACTCTATGTATGAGAATAAAGTATGGACTTTAACTCAACCACCTGAAGGGATAAAACCCATAGGGTACAAATGGGTCTTCAAAAAGAAGACCGGCATGGAAGGTAATATAGTTACCTATAAAAGCTCGCTTAGTAGCAAAGGGCTATCGTCAAAAAGAAGGTATTGACTATGACAAAATTTTTTCTCCTGTAGAGATGCTTAAGTCTATAAGAATACTTTTAGCCATTGCAGCTCATTATGATTATGAGATTTGGCAAATGGATGTGAAGACAGCTTTCCTAAATGGAAATCTGACTGAGGATGTGTATATGATTCAACCAGAAGGATTCACATCTGGAAATGGCAAAAAGTTATGCAAGCTTCAAAGATCCATTTATGGATTGAAGCAAGCCTCTAGGAGTTAGAACATACGATTCAATGAGACAATCAAAGAGTTTGGTTTTTCACAAAATGAAGATGAACCTTGTGTGTATAAAAGGGTCAGTGGGAGTGCAATTGTCTTCCTAGTTCTATATGTAGATGACATATTGATCATGGGAAACGATATTTCTCTTATCCAATCTATTAAAATATGGTTATCCAAGCAATTCTCCATGAAAGAACTTGGAGAAGTATCCTATAATCTAGGAATAAGGATCTATAGAGATAGATCCAATAGGTTGCTAGGTCTTTCTCAAAGTACATATATAGGTAAAGTATTGAAGAGGTTTAATATGGATCTCTCTAAGAAAGGGTTTATACCCATGGTAGGAAACACCTTTCTAAGTCTATGTGTCTGCAGACACTAGAGGATAGAGAGAGCATTAATAGAATACCATATGCATCTGTAATTGGTTTTATCATGTATGCTATGTTATGTACACGTCCATATGTAGCATTTGCTTTGAGTGTCACAAGCAGATTCCAATCCAATTTTGGAGAGGAACACTGGGCAGTTATCAAGAATATCCTTAAGTACTTGAGAAGGACCAACGATATATTCTTGGTATATGGAAAGGGTAGTTTGGAAGTAAATGGGTATACAAATGCCAGCTTCCAATCTGACAAAGATGATTGTAAATCACAATTTGGTTATGTGTTCATAATAGGAGGAGGAATAGTTAGTTGGAAGAGTTCCAAATATGAAACAACTGTTGATTCCACAACAGAAGCTAAGTACATTGCTGCTTCGGAAGCAGTCTAGATCAAAAAGTTCATATCTGAACTAGGAGTGGTGCCTAGCATTGTTGATCCGATTCCTTTATATTGTGACAACAATAGAGCCATTATGCAAGCAAAGGAACGACGATCTCATCAGTGATCCAAGTATTTTCTCAGATGCTACCATCTCATAAGGGAAATAGTAGCCAAAAATGATGTAAAAATAGAATGGGTTCCCACAGATGATAATGTGGTGAATTCACTCACTAAAGCACTTTTCTAGATTAAGCATGATCACCATATAAATAGCATGGGTTTAAGACATATGAGTGATTGGCTCTAGTGCAAATGGGAGATTGTTAGAGAGTATGCCCTAGAGCCCATGTAATAGGGATGTATTTCATATGTATGAATTCATATTCTTAATAAAAGGCATCATTCATTTATTAATGCCATGTTTAAATACATGAGTTTGTAAATCTTAAATTAATAAATGAAGTCCTAGATATTATAAACACAGTGCAAAGGCAATCATGAAAGTGTTCATGATATGAGATGTCTATTGCATGCAAATGTGTTAATATCTAAATATCCCTAGTCATAGAATTAAAAAGATAGGGCATTCTTAATTCGGACAAACTAGCACATGTTGTGTTTCTTAAATGGTTCAAGTAGTGATTCTCATAACTGTGATTATGAAAGATAATCAAAGCTAACATGTGGATGCTTGTAAAAAGAACAAGTTCATTGGAGACCTGCAAAGAGATTCCTCACATGGATATTAAATCTATGTCAATGAGGAGTCTCTTCAAAGTGGTTGTTCAAGTATCCTTAGACTTTAGATCACCAAAGTTATCTTAAGTAGCAAGTGGTATATTTTGACTCAATAACTAATTACATCCAACTGGGAGTGAACATAGTTAGGAGATTGGGTATATCATGACCTACTTGAAGATAGTTAAGTGATTGACAAAGGATTCACCATCCCAGATTTAATAAGGGAAGTTATCTCACATGATTCTATAATTGCCTTGTTTAGAGAATCTCTGGCTAGAGTAATATGCTAAGATGGATAGAGATCCACATAGGACATTTTGGGAAAATTTGTTAAATTAATAGAACATACATAATTAGATTAATATGAGTTGACAGAAATCCATGCTCAGAATCTAATTGAGATAAGAGTGGTGGAAGGAGTAATTGCACGGTAACTATTCTATGGAAGGGTATAGTCATACCACTTAGCTTTCCTAATATTTGGGTAGTCATGATGCCTAGCTAGAGGCCAATCATGAATCGTATAATAGTGTATCAAGAATATCAAGAAGGATTGATAAAATGATTTAAAGAAGTTTAAATCATGTGAGTTTTGAATAGAACTCACAATTACATATTATACTGCCAATGTGGACAGGAACCCAATAGGTCACAAACATATAGAGAAAAAAAGGATAAAATGGTAAAATGACAAGGATAATAATATTTGATATTATTATGGGGATAGAGAAGTGAATAAGATGATAATTAATTAAAGAGTTTAATTAATTATGTTCAAGTAAAATTTTTCGCAGAACTTTTTTGAAATGTTATGTAAAATTGGACCTAATTGAAATAATGTATTTTATAATTGATTATTATTGAACTATAAGTGTTATAGGGCTGATATAATAATTAATAGGTCCATTGGAGGAATTATAAAGGCCCAAAGAAGTGAAGTTGGCACAAAAGCCCTCCAGAAGAAGGGCCACATGCCAACTCCAAAATAGAAGGCCTTAAAGGCCTACTTCTTGGAACAAAATAAATTAAATATGTTACATAAGTGTTTTGGAGCCTACATATTTAATTTGGTTAGATTTGGAATTCATTTGGATAATTAAATCCAAGTACATGTACAAAAGGCCTAGTTTGTGGGTTTTGTGCATAGTTTTTTGTGAAATGGCTTAAATTTGATTTAATTGAGCCCAAATAATTATAAATAATTCCAGAAGTCCAATTAATAATTCTCCAGCAATTTTAAAGAGCCCAATCCCATTATGAAGTCGGATTTTTTTAACCTAACTATAAAAATCCAAAAGATGTGGAATTAGGGTTAAGTGTGAATAATTAAGAAAATACTCTCTCTCTTTTCTCTCAACCCTAGCCGACACTTTCCCTAGCTAGCATCTAGGAATTTTGGCCAGCCCTTGTTCCTCTCAATTGTTGGTTCTTTAAATCCTTCTCTAGTGTGGATAGTACATTGGAGGTGTTCGATTTTGGACACTATGGTTGTGACAACCCGGTGAGAAGTAAAATCAACTGCTCAACAAAAATCAAAGGTGATTTTTCTTATTCTCATTAATATGTATATTGTAAATTCATGGCAAGATCAGATATATTGGTTAAAAATTTTAAATTTCGCTTATGCATGATATGCATGTAACCGATAATCCCAACAGCATAAACATGTAACCATTATGATATGAATGAAAGAAAATTGATGCAAGCATAAGATTATATGATGACATCTATATGTAATAGAGCCTAAAGCTCAACATTGATGTATGATAAGAATGATATGCCTTCTTTTATGAAAGTGGCTTTAAGCAAAATGATGTGCTAAGTAAAGAAGGACATGTTAAATTAAAAATGTCTTAAAAGTTAAGCCTGCAGGTCTTAGTTCAGTTGTGGATTAGATAGGCATGCCTGGAGGGATACAGTTGCAGCTGCTATATGTTGACCCGCTTGGGTCTTGTTCCTTAATGGAACCATCGTTTGACCCCATTTGGGTCGATAGTTTGTTCCTTGCTGGAACTATTGCTTGACCCCATTTGGGTCCATTGTTTGATATCTTTTGATATCCATAGTTTGATACCTTTGGGTATCCATTGCTCTCATTATCCACCTTTCGAACTAGTACTTAGGCAGGCTATTAAAGATGTAAATGGTACAAGAAATAAAGTAACGTATGTATCAATCGCCTCACTTATATGTATTGGAATCATGATAATGATATATTATATTGCTTTATTCTAAATTTCAGTTAGCTATAAACCATTTCCATGGAATGAAATGCCATGTTATGTCGTACTTGATGGTGATGTCTTACATCAACTATGAGAAAGGTCACCAAGTGAGTGCCAGTGGGAGTTGGTTCCACAGTGAATTGTTGGGCCGCATGGGCCACAAGCTTACAATATTGAATTAAATGTTATATGAACTATGACATGCATAATAATATTTATGTATGGGAAAAATTAGAAAATATTTGCATGTGGTATGAAGACCTTGTCAGTTAATCATGAGGTGTATTACCTATTCCTTGGAATGGCATGCAAATTCATGAGTATGTATATGAACATTTATATATGTATGTGTATATGTATAATTCTAACATAAATCAAAGCTCCAAGCATAATATGATATGAATCTGTATGATGTTTAAAGTGCGATGATAATATAGCATTAAGAAAAACAAGTGTAGAAACCCAAACAAAATGATAAGCTTGTAATGTATGTAATGAAATCATGCTTAGCAATATCTATTGCAATGTTATGTAACATGAGCACTTTCTTTTGGCTATGAATATATGATAAATGTAAATGTTAGGTAACAAATTGGTTAATGGCATAAGTTAAAGGTTGTACGAATATAATGATGACATTGGTATTCTTGAATAGAAGGATTACAAGATATATGGATTTTTCCCATGAAATAATAAAGGGTTAAAGGTGATCGTTAATTAACAAGTTTCATGGATAAAGATAGTTTATGCAATGTTCTCGATTTTAGTAAGATGGCATCTATGGTTAAGGTTGAAAACTCCCTAGAATGTCCATTGTGGCGTGATAAATAATGTAAACTCATATGCTTTTATACTATTGTGATAGTTGTATTTGATTTGATGAAGAAAATTATAAGAAATTGTCCATAGAATTGTGGTTCCCTACTCAGCTTTATAGCTTAGCACGGGTTATTTATCAGTGTAGGTTTCATGATAAGCTTCAGAGGATCCGACAAGATGCAGTTGCCTTGAGGATTTCAGGATTCTTGAAGGCCATTTATGTTATAATTATTTAATTATAAGCCTGATTCTTTTATTGTGGCATGTAATTATGGCATGTTATATAATTATTATTATTTCTGCCTGACTTTTACTAGGTTTATGATGATGATGATGATGATGATGATAAATAATGGTTATACATGGTTAATGGATTAGGATGTTACATTGATAAGTTGAACATTAGTCTGCAAAAAATGATGAAAATTGAGTTTAATTCAATTAACCAGGTTAAAAGGCCTTTTTCATTAGTTTAAGGGTATAATTGTCATAATAAATTTGGTTAGGATTGATTGGAACTAGAAACTAGGCTAAGGAATTAGTGGAGAAATTATTTAGGCCAAAATGGGTTATTTAGGTAAAATTAGGCCAAATAGTTGGACCAAAGTGGTTGGACCTAATTTGGCCCAATTAAGAGGGGTATAAAAGGGGAAAAGGTTAGAAAAATCTGGAGAAATCAACCAGATTCTTCTCTTCCCCAGTTGGCCCCTTCACCTATACATTTCTCAAATTTTCTCTATCTTCTATAGGAAAATCTCACCCAATCTCTTACCCTAATAAATTTAAAAGTCCTAATTCCATTAAATATCATTTTTAGAACTCATTTAAGAGGGAGTAAGTAAAGGAAATCATGTAGAGAAAGAAAGAATTTTTAGAGAAACAATATGGGAGAAATTAGGCCAAGGTGTTTTCCAAGGGAAAACCAAGTGGAACATAAAGGAGGAAGATAAATTAGATGATTCAAGCTATGTTGAGGTAAGTAGATGTCATCCTACCCCTAAATTTTATTAAATTGGCATAATACATAATTAGCACCTTGAACTTGAAAACTTTTGTCATCCTGGCCCCTTAACTTATATGTTTTCCATATAGCTACTTACAGTTGAAATATTTAATGACACTAAATACCTCAATCTGAGTGGTCATCCTACGTGGCAGAAAAACAAATTATGTGGCATTTGAGGTTGTGCATCACACATTGTAGGAGTATGAAGCACCCATTTTCCCCTCTTTCCCAACGGTAAAATCCCTAATTCCATATAAAAACCCAATTTTTGCTTAGTTACAGACTTGGTTTTCATCTTCTTCTACCTTTATCCATTATCAAAGATACTAAAATTTTATATCCATTATTACAAGCAAAGAGAGCACAAAGATACTATAAAAGACTGTAGATGGAAAGAATTCTAGATTGCCATTATCGTGAAGCAGTTGAGTTACACACATCATGGATGGCATTGAACCCAAGAAGGAGATTCTTTAGTTGCCAATGCTATGGGGTTATTTTCTTTTGATTTGCTAAGATTCTTTTGATTTATGGTTAACCTAAAAAAAATTTCTAAGATTGTTTTAATTTATGGTTAACTTAAAAAAATATTTTGGTGGATATTTTCTGAGAAGAACATGATTCTCTATTTTTGTAGGATGTAAATTCATGCAAGTTCTTCTTATGGGTTGATCCACCTATTTCAGACCATTACAAACATGTAATTTTTGGATTGCTTCAAAGATTGAGAGAAATGGAGCAAGAAGTTGGTACTGCTAGGAACCGAAATAGGGGAAAAAGAAATTGTTATTTTTGTTATTTTATGGTACTTGTGCTTGTATTTTTAATTGGATTATTGATTTAAGTTAATTTGTGTGACAAATTTAGATTATTAGTGTAGGTGTTGTTGATTTTGGATTAATGTACAAATGCCAATAGGCCCTTTTGATAAATGAACAAGACTTTGCTCAATTTTATCTAACTATTTTTGGTGTCATTCTTATGTTGATGTTTATTATGTTTAATATTTAGCACATATCTATAAACTGATGAATTGACTAGAAGTATAATACCAATAGAGTGTTAACAATATTATATTGAACAAGAACATATTGTTAACAACAATCCAAAAGGCTTAATACATGAAAATAAACTACTGCTCAGAACAAGCCTAAAGCATACAAGATAATAAACTATTGTTAATAGCATTCAAAAGTCACAATTATTCTTTATCCTAAATAATAAACTACCGATGTTTAACATTTCTCTATAAATTATCCGATGCATGAAATTACGTTGTTTACTGTAAGGTTTGAGCAGTCTATCTAAGATTCATTTGTGCCTGGAAACTCTAGTCCCCAAGTTGCCTTTGAGTGATTGCATTTCTGCCTTTCCATTTCAATCCTAAAGGGTTAAAGCCTAGATCAACATTCGTCTACAAAGGATCTTTCAATGTAGGTGGTGTATACACAACTTTCTCCTTGTATCCAGACTGTATAAAGAGAAATCAAATCAACAAACATTTCACACTTTGTAAAAACAAGACTGAAAATATATAGTTGGAAAATCATTTGTTACCCTTTATAAGATAACACTTGATTGGTCATATATAATTCCATGCCCTTTTTATCTAGCTTCTTTTTTTTACCAATACTACTTCCACCTCTATTGTTTGAATTGTTTGGCTTAGCCCTCCATCGACCTTTATCTCTACCCACACTTTCTGTTGGTGCACCATTACCTAGTAACACATCTACACCTCTTCATTTTTGCTTCCAGTTGCTCTAAATATGCCTTGCACACATCCTATTTTCAACATTTGGCAGTAAGTCAGCAACAACTTATGCAAGTCACTGCATTAAACTGAATGTTTACTATTTATATATAAATTACAAGTTATAATAAATAAATCTCTCATTAATGTAAATTTTAAGCTTGTATCTTTTACATATCACTCAAGATAACTAATCCTATACCAGCATCCTCATTTATATCAAGCATCTTATGAACCAGGCCCATGTGTCTTTATATTCTTTGTCAACTAAAACCCAAGCAACTGGGAACATTTAGTGATTGCCATCTTTAGAAACAAATGTTAGTATTTCTCCCTTGGTAATTCCTCTCAAAAAATGCACCATCTGATCCTATTATTGGTCTACAACCACTCAACCAACCTTCTTTTAATGCAGCCAAGCATACATAAATACCCATAAAAATCTCTTTCCCTGGCATTGTCTATTTTGATGTTCTTATCACAATTGTTGAGCATAGATTAGTTGTCTTAATCATATCTGCATAATCATATAGCCTTGAGAATTCCAATTTGTAGTCCCCCAAAAACTGCCCAATCACCTTCATCTTAGCTTTTGCACAAATAGTTTTACCAACATAAATAGAAAAGTCTTATTGCATTAACTACTACATCTACCATAACTTAATATTAGGCTAACTAATTATCCTCTCTTTGTACTTTCTTGCTATAAACTTTACGTTACAAGCCTTGTTTCTGTTAGACCTATAGCAAGAGTGGAATGGAAAGTATGTCTTCACAATAAAGTCTCCAGATCTACTAGCTATACTACCTAAAATGTGCCAATTATAGTTGTTGTTCAAGCACACTACTTTCACTCTACTTTTCTCATTTGGCCTTAGTTTCATATTCACCCCTCTCTTTACTACATAATCTTATAAAGCCAATCTAAACTGATTTGTATTCTTGAATATCATTCCTAGCTCAAATAAAGCAACCCTACAAGTAGGATCATAATACATCCTAGTTCTAAACCTCTTAGGTGGCAACTCCCTTGCTTCATCTTCACTCCCATTTACATTATCATAACTGCATTCACTACGAAGATCACTACTGTCGAAAAATTCTTCATCCCTAGCTACTTTTCCAACATATCTTTGCCTTTTATCCTTATCATAACTGTCAAATCAAACATCTACCCCAGTAGGACCCTGTGGTATCTCATCAACATTTACTTTTATAGCTTTTTTTCCCTAACTTTGTTTTTAATTTGTTCCTTCTAGCTTGCAGCACCTCCTCATCTAAATCACTTGCTTCCTTTCCAAAAACCTTATCTTTATCACACAGATCTTCATCACTTAAAGACTCCTCAAAGTCTTCATCATTATAATCTTCATCTTCAGATTCAGATCCAACATTACCTAACTCAACATACTCATATTCAATAGTGTCATCATTTTTTCTAACCTCAGATTCAACCCTTTTTCCTTCACTTTGACTATCCCTTATCTTTCTAGCTTGCCTACTGCACTCTGTTACAACTTTCTTACCTTTTATTAGTGGTTGTTGCATTACTGCCTTAAACATTATTGGCCTCACCAGTATTTATACCAATAACTCCCCTTGCAACTTTAGTTGCCCTAATTCTTTGTTCATCAGATGGACCATATGTTTTACCAATAGGGTCCATACCAATAGAATTACTACCCCTATCCTCATTTTTGTTATAAATAATTGTTGTGTCTACTGCATGTACTAACTGGACATCCATCCTATCACCCTCTTTTAGTTTACTTGCTAGGTCTAACACATCATTATTTCATTTAACAATATGAAAAAGCCTACTTTAGTTTACAGTACATACATATACACACACATTGTGGTATCTAATATTTTTCTCCTATTTATGAAATCAAATTACATGCACTTTGTTCATATCACAAATCGCATCTTCATCATGCATTATTCCATTTACATACCTCAGTAGTGGGTCCTCAACAAGTTGTGCCCCCTATAATGAATGAAAAAATTGACAATGACAGGTGCCATTTAGGTTCCACTAAATAAATGATGCTTACAAAACCACAAAAACACAAAAAAAGATTTCATCAATAAAGGAAACTAGATGTCGATTTACAAACTAACCCTAACATTTTCCCCCCAAATCACAAAAATACCATTTTTTTCTCTATTTTCATAAATAAAAGAAAATTTTAAACAATATTTACCTTGATAATGTCTTCCTCTTATACCAATGATGTTGTTTCACTTCACTAAAATCATGGGTTATTATGGAATCTCCACTTCCTGAAGGGGAAATGCATCGATATCACTATTATTGATTGTGAACAAAGGTAGAAAGAGGAGCAAAAGCAAGAGAGATAGAGTAGAGAAAGAGAGAGAGAGGATGAAGGTGAAGAAATATCTCACCTACCATAACTTACATCCAATTTAATGAAAGCCATGTGTTTCTTTTCTATTTGTTAATTATTACATGTCATCCACATCATGAATTTGAATTGCATGTGCAACGACTAGTCAAACTAAGGTGTTTAGTGTCATTAAATGTTTCAACTGTAAGTGGTTATATAGAAAACATATAAGTTAAGGAGCCAAGATGACAAATGTTTGCAAGTTTAGGGGGCTAATTATGTATTAAGCCTATTAAATTTTCTTGAATATTGCATGAGTTGTGTTATGTAACTATAGAAATTGCAATACAAATGTGAAATAAATTGAGAATTGTTAGTAAAATGTTGTAATAACATGAAATAACAAAGAAATTACTAAAGAAAACAACCAAAGGGGAAGAATTCATAAGGTGGCCAAATAGGACCTAGGGTGTAACTTGAACTAGAATGATGATTATTTATGTATGATATATGGAATGGATAATATAATGGTGGGTGAATTTAAAATGAATAGTTATAATCTTAAATGCCATATGAACATGATAATGATGAACACTTGAGAAATATAAGGTTGTGAATGTAGTTTGAGTATATACTTTTAAGTAAGGATTTAATATGGATAAAGAAACATGAAAAAGCTAATAATATATGGAAAAATATAGGTTAAATATTATGAATTTAATGAAACTGAATAGGGACCTTAAGCATAACTAGATGTAAGTTGATGATTAGTAAAATATTTGAGATGAAATGACTATGATAATGAAGAATGATTATGGTATGAGCAATTAAAACTTCAAATAATGCATGGATATAATATTAGGCATGTGAACATAATGATGTGCTTTTATGTAAGTAAAGATCATTTATGTGAAATGGATGTATGTTAACCTATAATTACATAAAATGATGAATTAGTAATAAGTAACCATAAATTAGTAAATAAAACAATTTGGAAAATAAATTTCCAAAAGTGGCCTAATTGGGTACAAGAACATAATGTGAGTTAATTTGGTAAATTATGGCATATATAATATGAAATACATAATGAAATGTATGAAAAATGTGGGGGAGTTGATTAGAACTAAAAATAATGAGTGGACACAAAAATGTGTAATTGAACATAGTGATGTAACCAAAGATAACCTAGGAAATCTAAGGTAAATTAAATATATATGATCACATGAATGATATAAATAAGCTTAGAAAGTTATATGGCATGTAAATAAGGGAAATATCACTTTATATGTATGAATTTCTATTGAGTTCGAATAACAAATGGCATGATAGTAGTAAGTCTTTGTTAGTTTTACATGATTTTATATATGTATAAAGTAATCGTGTAATTATTAAATATGTTTAAACATTATAATGGCATGTTCCTATTAATTTTTGTTATGTGATATTGTATGTATATGTGATTATTGTATATTTGTTAAGTATGATTAGACCCTACTTGAGTATGTAGCACATATGATGTGATTTAGATATTAAGAAAAATAATATGTAGTACACAGCTTAACAATTCCAAAAAATGATAAAATTGTAATTATGTGACAACTAGGGGTAAAATGGTAATTATGCAAGAAAACTGAAATAAAGGGTAATTTATGCACAAAGGATGTCAAAAATGTGAATAAAGGAGAAATAATGCGATAAACATAACTAGCAGATTCAAGAAGGGTAAAAACATAATTAAGCGATAAATTAGGGGCAAAATCATAATTAGGCATTAGAAATGTAATTAAAGAAATTAAAATGGCCAAATAAGTAAAAAGAGGTATACTTATAAACAAGAAAAGTTTAGGGATTAAAACGTAATTTGCCATTTTAAGGGCACTCATAAGGACTAAAATATAAGTTTACCATTTAAGGTGAAATAGCCGATAAAAGAAGTAAAAAGAGATAATATTGGAGTTAAATAAGTTAAATTATGGTAAGGAGAAAATTTAAGGACTCAATTGTAAAATTTCACTTTGCAAGATAGTATAAGGACTAAAATATAAATTTCACTCTTAAAAGAGAATAAAAGTAAATAGAGACAAAAAGGGTTAAAATGGAGGTCAAATAAAGTCAAACCTAATAAATGAATAGTTGGACCAAATTGAAATTTTGCATTCAGGTAGGAATTATGAGTAAATTATTAAAAAAAAGGAATATCAAAAGGCTAAGTAGCAAAGAAACCAACAAGAAAGTTTAATTAATGCAAATTTGCAAAAGCTAATTTACAAGAGGTAAAATCGTGAATTAAGGGAAGTCTCATAGACTAAACAGTAATTCACCGTCCCGTTAAGAAATAAAGGATTAAGAAGTAGATTTTGTAGTTAAAGTAGTTAAATCGTAAACTAAGATAAAAAGAGAGTCAAATTGGATTAAATTATCAGAATGTAGTATACAAGGATTAAATAGTAATTTAATTAAAATAATTGTATCGACTGAAGATTTATGCAAATACATTCGTTACTAAGTAACAATACTACATAGTGCATGGTTGTGTAACTACACGTAGATATAGGTATTGAAGGCACTTCAAAGAAAGAACAAAATGGTTGGACACGTAATGCTTTAATCAGTGTAGAAATTAGTCACATTATGTAATAGGTTCTTGAAATTTGGCTTGTAAAAATATTAAGTTGAAAATATATGAACAATAGTAGCAAACATATTATATGAGACATATGTGAATGATGATTCTATAAATATGGTGGGATAATAGATATCATTAGAAGTACTATGTATGGTTTGAAAGAGTTTAGATGTCAATTAGCAAGTTCGGGTACTATAATCTATCAGTCATTAATCGTTATACTCCTGAATATCACTCCGGGTAAATAGTAAGTTAATCAATGAATAAGGAAATTACATCAAGAATTAGTTATACAACAAAGAAGGATTAAATATGACACCTATAATTTGGCAGACGAAATTTAGACTTAAGAATTAACTATTAATAAATTGATCATTAATCAATGAAATCGAGGAGTAATTAATTAGAATAAATATGAAATGTCATCCTCGGCATCTCATATTGTACAAATTTATAAATGAGCGTAGGGTGTTACATCATAAGTCAATATTCGAATTCCCTAAATCAAAATTTAAGAAAAAAAAATTATAAAAAGAAAAAATGACAAAGCATAAAATTAGAAATTTTCTTTAGAGGCAAATTTTTTTTATTATTTTATCTTTGAAAAGAAAATATTGCATTAATTTTCCAACTAATAAACTTTGCAAAATTGCAGAAAAAGAAATAAGTACTTTAGTAATATTTATATATGAATGTGAAAATGCTAAAATACTAAAATAGTGTGTAGAATTTGAAGGGAGGGATTACTGACCTTATTCAATTTACGATAATCCAAGAATTTGAGGTTGATAATTGAAAATTAGTGAAAGAATTTGTGGTTGATACTCTAGGGTTATTCATAACCCAATCTTCGCCATATAATGGATAAAATAGAAATATATAAGAAAATTGAGTCAGGTAATGCTTAATCTTTTTAATATTTTGATTTGTTTTATAATAAGTATTGAATAATTATAATTATTATATTGTTACAGATTTTATAGGAATAAGATCTCCAATAAAAATGGAACCATCTACACTAATCAATGAATGATTCCAATATTGAAGGCAAATGGAAGATGTATTACTTATATGGAACATGCATTTTTTTTGTATGTATTTTTCTTTTTTATGTATTATAATTAAATCAATTAATTTCATAGTTTAAGAATTTATATGTAATTTTAAATTTTAAGGCACTATTAATTATTTTTTTGTTGTTTTTGAATTTTAAAAAAAATAAAACATCAATGTGTTATTTAAAAAATATTTATAAAAATAAAATTAATGCTTTATATTTAAAATATATAAATATAAATAATTTATAATTTATATTTTTATAATATAATATAAATAATTAACATAATCCATATAACCCAACCAATCCAACAATAAAAATTTAATTCATAACCCAACTGGTTTGGGTTGGATTCAATCCATTTAAGAGTTTAGATGGGTTGGATGGAAAACCAATTGGAACCCATCCAATCCATATTTGAATACCCTTAATTGTCCTCTACTCGTTATCCTCTCTCATGGAAAAAGTGGACCAATTTTTAAATAGAAATATATATCTACTAGCCATTTTGATAAAAAAGCAAACATAGTATCCCACACCAACAGTTGATAAAAATATTTTCAAACAATTCATAAGTTTTTGATGTAATGTAATAAAATAAATAAATTTTGTGAAAAAATTGATTTGAAATAATAAAACATTAAATTAAAAAATAAAAGAAATATGTAGCATCCAATATCATAAACAAATTAATTCAAAAATAAACATTAAAATTAAATCAACTTTTCTAATAAAATATTATAGAAAAAGGAGAATCATTCCATATTTTAAATTGTTTAAAAAGTATATTAGATGATTAACAATATAAATACCTGACTATTAACCAATATTTTGAAACTTAGTTTAACTTGAACGGTCGAATCGGTTGGATCACGACTTGGTAAGAAAAATAGATTGGTCCAACATAAAACTCGAAAAATAAAAAAAAAACTCAAATTGGGCCAAAAAAACTAAGGTTAGACCGAAACTCGGGTTGGAATGGGTCAATCCTAAAACTATGCATTTGTGTCAAAATCCCTAAAACTAAAATCCCCTTTTCTTCTCTGCCTCTATTTCTTTCATGTGGACCCTCTCCTTTCTTCACAAAGACAAATTATTCTCTATCTCCATTTCAGTTCTCACTCTACCTCCTGTTCTCACCGATTACAGTCACCAATCGACAAACAACCGGAGCTAGATCCAATTAAGTCTCATGCAGATCTGGAACTTTTTTGGCTTTTCTGTTTCAATGTAATCAAAGTAAAGGAATGAAGGCTAAAGCTGATTTTCCCTTAAGACTTTGTGAATGTTACACCTATTTTTATTTTTGTTAGAAGGATTCATTAAGAATAATATGTTGGTTTAATAATCTTGTTAAACCTGTGCTCATATGGCACGATCACTTATTTGCTCTTCTAAGATTATAGGATTTTAAATGTTCTTGCAACATGTTTTTGCGAAAAAATCTTAATTATTTTTTTCAGAAGTTTTGATTCTTTATATGTATCTCATTTATGAGGTGAATTTGAATTGCTAGTATGCAATGATGCATGCATTTTTGTATATAGATGGTGGGTTGGGTCAGGTTGTATAAACCAACTAATGCATATACTATAATTTTGTGAAATTGAAGGTCATATAAACAGTTACTAAATCTTATGTAATTGCATCAAAATCTTTTGCCAACAACATATTATATAATTGATAGAGTAATTAAAAAAGAGGTTTAAACTTAGGCATTGAAAGACTTATTATAAAAGTATTGTGTAACATTCTATCTTATATTTTTAACTAGTAATTTGTTAGTATTTTTCTAGTTGATGCTTGATTTGATATGTTACTTTTGAGTCCTAAAAGTGTACTAAGTATTACATTTTTCTTTGGGATATGTATTAATTTATTAAGAAATTATGGTGAATACACCATCTATAACACCAACACCAATATCTAAAACAAAATCCATAACTCCTTCATTAGCACTTTCAATTAGACAAAAAACAGATGCGGCACGAAAATACATCAGTGTTGCAACAAATGTAAATGGTAGAAAGATATTAATATGTGAATTTTATCAAAATAGGTTCATGGTTGGGGTATTCATACAATGAAAGAACACCTTGCTGGATCCAATGGCAACATTGATGGGTGCAAAAAGGTTAGTGTGGAGGCTCGATTTGAAATCAAAAATATATTGGATGCTAATTTGCAAAAGGCTAAGGAAAAGAAAGGGCTAATGGAAGAGGATGATGTAGTTTTTTCTTCTCTTAAAGAGAATTCGAAGGGAAAGAGGATTGCATTATCTGACATCGAAGCATATTTAAAAAAAAAAGTGTAAGTGATCCATCTCAACCTACTATTAAAGTAATCTTACAAAGTAAAGATAAGTGGAATGAGACTGACTTGACAATTGTATTATGGTTTTATGATGCATATATTCCATTTAATGTTGTGAATTCACCTAATTTTTAAAATGCTATTGATAAAATAGTCAACATGGGTCACGGATATAAGCATCCTTCTTATCATCAATTGAGAGTGAATTTGTTGAAAGATGCTAAAACGAATGTCAAGTTGATTGTTGGTAGTTTTAGAAATACTTAGGCTAATACTGGTTGCACAATAATGGGAGATGGATAGATAAACAATACACAAAGGCCTTTAATTAATTTTTTAGTTTATTATCCAAAAGGATTTTAATTTATTAAATCGGTTGATGCTTTTGATATTTAAACGAATGCTAAAAATTTGTGTAATCTTTTTTTCTAAAATTGTTGAGTGGGTTGGTCCATGGAATGTAGTTCAATGGTAATAGATAACAGAGCCAATTATAAAACTATAGGCTTTAAGCTCATGGAAAAATACCTTTTTATTTTTGGTCACTATGTTTAGCTCATTTTATTAATTTAATATTGAAAGATATTGGACAACTGCTCACTGTTGAAAGTTTAACCTTTCTTGCTTTGAAAGTGACTACTTTTGTGTATAACCATAAGGTTACTTTGAATTGGTTGAGAAAAAGAGAGCGTTGGCAAGGAATTATTCGTCTTGATGCAACTCGTTTTGCAACAAACTTTATTGCTTTGTAGAGTTTGCATGAACATAAGGATGATTTGCAAGCTTTGGTTGTTAATGCTGACTATAAGAAATTTTAAAAATTGCAAAAGGGTAAAGAAGTTAAACAAATTGTATTGGATGAAAATTTTTGGAAAAATTATTTGATGATTGTGAGAATTATGACTCAATTAATATAGTTGTTGAGGATATGTGATACTGATGAAAAAGCCATCTCTGGGATATATTTATGAAAGCATGTACAGGGCACATGTAAGGATTATGAATGTATTTAAAAATAAGAAAAAATTGTACAAGTCCTATGTTAAGATTATAGACAATAGATGTAATCAGATGTTGTGTCAGGATCTTAATGCAGTAACGTATTATTTGAATCCTGCTTTTCAGTATGATTAATCTTCTTGTTGTAAGGTTCAGAGATTATGCATGGTATATTTAATGTAATTGATAAGTTAGAGCTAGATCCTAAAAGTATCCACTCACCAACACTTGATGATTTAAGAAATTTTCGAGAACGTGAGATAGGCTTTTCTCGTCCAAAGGCACTTGACAGCAGTAAAAGCATTAGACCGGGTAATATATATATATATATAACCAAGGAGTAGAAGAAGGAGATGTAATTGAAGATTAAGATGAAAATTGATTATTAATAATATTTGTTTATCGTGTTAAATGAACTTATTTAAACTTTTGTTTTTATATTATGTGAATTTATTTTGATATTTATTATTTAAGATAATTTATTTGATTTTTATATTTACAAACTTTGTTGGACTTAAAATTAATATTTTTATATTGATATTTAGTAATTAATATATTTTTGAATGTATTTTTATATAATATATTTTTAATTTTTTGTAATTAATTATATTTAAATAAGAATAATAATTTCGAGTTGACTCGATCGAACTAGTTTACCTATAATTCATTGGCAGGCCGAATCGACATATGAACAGAATTTCAAAACATTGCTATTAACCTCTAAATACTTATCCACGTGAACCCTGTAAATCAGACTTTAATAATTGAGAGATATTCTTTTTTCCGACCCCATGTCTTATACTAGAGAGAATAAATAAATTTTTAATAAAAATAAAACTCCCATTGCTGAGCCCGTTGAGTGTATCACATATGAGATCCTACACGGCATTGAGAAACGCTCGCTAAGACATAGAACAAGCACACAAGAGAATCTGTCGTCCAAGTAGAGCAAGGGCAATTGTGAAAATTAATAGATATTACTGATTCCTCAATTGTAAAAGATTCATCGATGTTGGAAATTTCAAATTTCATCATGTCAATATTTTTTTCTGGTCCAATCAGTTGTTTTGTTCCGTCTGCAACTTAAAATTACTAAATGTAATTGCATTTTTATTTTGTGTGTGTTTTTGCTTTTCGATTTTTGTGAAGGTCGCAGTTAAATATAATTGATGATCAAAATGGGAATCTTCTCATGCATGCTCGTCGCTAATTTTGTTTTATGTGACCATAACATTTCACTTAAAAATTTAGAAGCTATTAGAAAATATTTTACCACTACTATTAGAAATATTAAATCCACTAAAAATATTATCTCAAAATTGTTGAATATACTCTTCATCATATAGAACATTGGAGGATCTGAAGAATTTACCCCATAAAATGAGAAGTTTCATAAATCCTTTTGTGCTTCATTTGCTACCTCATTTTGATAAGGTGCTTGATGCTCATCCTTTAAGGAGTGAGATAGACAATGGCGAACAAATTTGCTCCTGTTTAGCTGGAGACACTGTCGAAAAACCTCTCTAGCACTCCCATTCCTCACTAAGTTTTTCATGGAGAAGTGAAGCCAAAGAACTAGAACTCAACTGCAATTTAGATTCATGTGGCATCTGCAGAGGACCCAGCCTTAATAACTCATGCAAAGAAGAGAAGAATAAAGAATTACATATTGCAAAAGAACTACTTATTGTGTGTAACTTTTGGAATTATCAAGAACGAAACAATGGGTAAAGGCAAAATTCTAAAATCAAGAGGTTTTGGGGCGAAAATCATTTTGATAGAGTATGGAACAAAATTTGATGTGCTTTCAAACATAAATGAAATCACAACTAAAGAAATGCATTTGTTTCCCTTCTGTCCCTATACCTAATCAAAGAGCTCTAAAGGGAAGTAAATGGACAATTGAGATCCATCTCCATGTACACCACCTAAAAGCAGAGATAACCAATAAATAATTTTGTTTGGTGGAAGAAGACCTACCTTGATTATCCCTATAATAACCCTAAAGCAAGCATAAAGAACCTCACCTGATTTTTCTGCATTCCCATCACTTCTTCCTGCATGACACGAACTAGTCAACAATGGTATAGGAAAATTATTTGGGATGTAGCGAGGGATTTCTTCCACAGAAACAAAATTACCCGTTCCTTTCGCAATTCTTCATTCTCCTCTTGAGATTTCATGGTTAATCTCGCCACTATGATACCTCTCTCGTTGCATGTGTGATGTCGATTCACTTTTTTTAGCAAACTTAAATTACATAGAGGTTAAGCAGAGATCCATTTCTTCATATTTCCAACGAAATTATCATCCTAGCCAATTGGATATCATAAGACTCGTCCGCCTTTGGACAACGAAATTATCATCCTAGCCAATTGGCGGGAACACACCTATACCCGCCGGCGAACGGGTTGCCGATCTCATTTTATCTGGCAGGCAGTGTATCTCGTATTTCACAGTAGAGCTTAAGTGTATGAGAGAGAAATAGAGCAGAGCTTATCTAACATTATTTTAATTGATTAAAGAATGAAAGAGAAAGCTTCAATTAAATTCTTTTACCTGATAAACCGGAACCTAACGGTACGCTTTGCACCATCTGGTACGCCAAATGTACCGAAAGAGGACCCAAAAAAAAACTTTTATGCTGTTAAGAAAAAAAAGATATATGTATATATATATCATCCTCAAAAAAGGGAATTGACGCGGTTTGTGGGATCAAAAGGTCGCCAAATACCGCGTACATTCTTCAATGCTCCTAAAAAAACATTTTCAACTCCTATGACCCAAAATCTTAAGCAACTACACTTTGTCCTTTCTTGCTTTTCTTCTTATACTATCCTCTGTCATTAGAATTTAAGACCCAAAAAAAAAAAATGGTGATAGCCATAGTAATTCCACTGTTTTTGTTTCTTGCTGGCATTTTTTGTTTCTTTTCACCTTCCAAGAATCTTTATGCATGGTTTTATCAATCTTTTTTTATTAGAAACCCTTCTGCTACAGCAAAAGTCACTCCAGATCCACAAGTTTCTCATAGAGAGATGAATTACGATCATCGTGACAAGAAGAATGAGCTCAAGAGCGTGTTTGCTACCTTCGACAAGAACGGCGATGGCTATATAACCAAACAAGAGCTGAGAGAATCCCTCAAGAACATAAGAATCTTCATGACAGAGAAAGAAATTGAAGAAATGGTAGTGAAAGTGGACTCCAATGGAGATGGTTTGATTGATTTTGATGAGTTTTGCTTCTTGTGTGAATCCATGGCAGCTGGTGAAGATTCTAGAGAAAGAGTAGAAAATGATGAAGGAGATTTAAAAGAAACTTTTGATGTATTTGATAGGGATAAAGATGGGTTAATATCAGTTGAAGAATTAGGGTTAGTGCTATCTTCTTTGGGATTAAAGGAAGGGAAAAAAGTTGAAGATTGTAAAGAAATGATCAGAAAGGTAGACATGGACGGTGATGGAATGGTTAATTTTGATGAGTTCAAGAAAATGATGAAGAGTGGAATCACCACAGACCTTATTTCTGTCTTTTAATTAATCTTTGGTAAGACTAATTAACTTTCCTTCTATGTACACAGATACAGAAATTTGGTAAAACAATCAATTAGGAGGTTATATATGCATGAATTAGTTTCCTGCCTGCCAAACTTACAGTGTTCAACCTCAATTACATAGGAATTTTATCAACTATATTGGCTATCTATAGCCAGCGAACTTAGCTGTGTATAATTGCTGTAGTTGTAGAATAATTTTAGAGCATTATATATATATATATATATATATATATATATATATATATATATATATATATATATATATATATATATATATATATATATATATATATATGGAAATTGATCTTTGAGGTTTTCATTTTATTTCTTTTTTCTTCATATTGTGTGAGTGTTATTTTTTTTTCCAAATGAACCTATGTGAATATTTTTGGGAGCCCATTGAACTTATAAAATTCCAAATTTATGGTCATTTGCTAACTACAAATTAGCTATATTTTATTAATTTTGGAAGTTAAGGAATTATGGAAGTCTGCTCATATATTTTATTTATGCAATATATAAAAGTATGAGATGCGGTGAAAATTGATTTAAACTATAATAATTTTTTTATATGATATTTATTAAGTAAAGGAGTGCATAGTAGGTATATTTTTACTTTTGGGGTGTTTGTGTGTGCGTCCTTCAATGTGTTTTATTGTTAATTGCAACGTTCAATTAAAACTTTATTTAACGAGTAATCTAATGCTATTCCGTGCCACTGTGGAATCCAAATAATGGACGGAAAAAGAAAAGGACAAATATAGAAAGAGCAATGATATTGTGTCAATCACATGCGAGTTAAAGTAAAAGCGTACATGTCAACAGTAGGCCTCAAGACCTCCTAGTTTGGAGAAACCTAATGACGAAATATACCCAGATTTATTAGAATGGAAGACTATCTTATGGAGACTACTCAATGAATCCAAGTCTCCCAAAGAAACACACAATGCTACATAATGCCTTTGTTTAGGGCAGGGTAAAAAAAATTAAAATATTACGATTTTTAATTTTTATATTTTTTATTTTTTTCGGTTTTGAATTTTAAATATCGGTTAAATGTTAGTGTATGATTAACCGATATCGATATATATATATCTTAAAAATTTTTCTTTTTTTTAATTATTTATATAAAATAATACTTTAAATTATATTTTTATTTTTATATCTTAATTTTTTATGTTTTCTTATAAAATTTATATAATGCTTTAAAGTAAATTTATATTATGTCATTTTTTAATAATATAGTAATATTTATATATAGTAAGTAATAGATTAACTTTTATATATTTTATTTTTTAATACTATATTGATATTCATATTTTTCTGAATAACATTTAATTATATTTTTTTATATTTTAATATTTAATATTATCCAAAATTTTATATGAATTAGAATCAAGTATGTTAATTTTCAACAAATATCAAATATATTTTATAATATTAGCTATTAATTTGGTGAACAAAAATTTTTGCGAGTAATTTTTTTTAGTTTTTTTTTGTATAATTTTATGTTATAAATTTCAATGATTAACCAAAAAATATTGGTTAACAAAACTAAAAATCAAAATCGATTGACTGGTTAACCAAGTGTAATAGATTAGTTAATGGTTAGTGTTTTTAAAAAATCAATATTAATATACTGCTTAATTTTTTTACTCACATCCCTAATTTAGAGGGCATTTTCATTCGAAACAAACCAAACATTTTGGTTCGTATAGACATATATATATTTTTTCCTAACAGACATAGAACCTTTGTTCATATAGACAAAATTCTTAGTCTATATAGACCAAACTTATAGGCACCTATATATAGGACTGCCTTATCCCTTTGAGCAAGTATCCTAGGGGGGCAAGATGGTCATCACAACCCATACAAAAGATTATAAATAGGCTTAGCATTTGAAGAGAAAAGGTTCCTCCTATTTTTGGCCCCCTCTTCTTCTTCCTTTTATCATAAAAATAAATAAAAAAAGAACCTAATACATTAAGTCTCAAACAAGCTTGAATTCTCGATTTTCTTAAAGGATATAACTTTTAAGCCTACATAAAAAATCCAAGGTATAACACCTAAGGACTCATCTTTATAGGAGACGTAAACTTTTACTTATTTTCCATGTACATATTTTTGCATATTGTGAATATGTGAAAATTTGTCATGTTGTAGTATTGGATGTTTTCTTTGTAAAAATTATTTAAAAAATGTCTTTTTAATGACTTAAACACTTTTCACTGATTATATAAGCGATATATAATTTTGAAAGTTGGTTTTAATAAAAATTTATTTTTTTAGTTTCTCCATATTCTCATTCCGTTGATCTCAATTTGAAATTAATTTCATTCATGGTAGCTAAACTATGCCTAAACTGCACAAAAGTAATAAGAGAAAATTTTGTTTCACAAAAATTTTTGAACTTTCATACACAAAAATGACTTTGACCAATTTCTAGTGAAGATCCATGCCGAAAGTATAGGTAGCATGCCAAATTAGCATTGTATGCACACATGGACTCGCACCTTATGCCACATTAGCATATGCTGTGGCATTATTGACACATCAACTGTCAACTAAAATAATAGAGATTGGGTTTTGCCATGTCAGCATGCCATGTGGATAAAATATAAGTAGGTTTAAATTAGTCCATTAAAATGGGTTTTGAACTAGAAATCATGCCACGTCAGCACGCCACATCATATAGTGTTGACTTGGCATACCACCTATACTTTTTGGTATACGTCTACTCTGAAAATTGGTCAAAGTTATTTTTGTGTATAAAAGTGCTAAGTTTAGTGATTTTGTGAAATAAAATTTTCTCTTGTTACTTTTGTGTAGTTTAGGTATAAGTTTAGTGATAATAGGTAAAATTAACTCTCTCAATTTATGATTATAAAATATTTTTAAAGGGTCTCTAAAACCCTGAAGGATTATAAATGACCTAGAAACTACTAGGAATCTTAAAAGCTCAAAAAATGGATCAAATAGTCTAGATAACCATTTTCATATGGCTTCCAAAATCCAACTTCTTTTATTAATTACTTTATTTAAATAACCTCATTTTCTTGACTAAGATAGGTTCATTTCAATTAAGTTGAAGACTCATCCTAATATTTGGTTTAGAATGGGCTTGGTTAGGCCTAGGATTAATCATACTTTGATTGGATAGATGCTTTAGGCCTGTGTTTTGGTATGCATAATAAAGGATAAAGGCATTGGCCTACTTCAATGCAGATAAAAAGAGATAAAACTTTATTTAAATTCCAATTATAAATTGATAAATTGCAAAATAATAAATTACAAAATGAAATATAACACTAATAAAATATTGTAGGATTATAACGATAACAAATTGCAAAATTAAAGTTACATGAGAAGATAAAAGAATAAGAGAGAGTTTTTGCCTATAGAGGGACCTTAGGTCAGTGTATAGGTCTAGGACCACTTGCTAGGCCCATTTTGCTAAGAATAAGATAAAAAAGAATATAATTTTTTTGTGCTAACTAACTTTTTTAAGAAACAATAAAACCATTGGGCCTTTGAAATTAGAGCATACATTTCGCATTCTTAGACATGCCTAAAGTTACATAATTTTGATCTTAATGGCCTTTGATTTAAACATAGCGCAAGAGAGGTTAGCTTGCCATGCTGCATAATGATTTTACTATGTAGCAACTACATATTTCTTTTTATAAAAGGCACTTAAAACCATCATTTTCAAAGACAATCAACGATAAAAAAATACAATAAAAGTCATTTTATCCTTAAAGTTGGTAGGAGATAGAAAGAGAAAAAGAAAAGGTCTTTTTTTGCTCTATCTTATTCTTAGACTTATCTTAGAAAATCTTTTTTTTTTCAAATATTTTAGATGTCAATTATATTTTTTAGAATGTTTGGAAATTGTAAGCTTTGATCAAGTAGGGAGATTAGAAGTATTAAGGCTTGGATGTTCACCTTTGGCATGGGTAATGCCAAGCTTGACCATTCTCATGCCAGAATGAGGTTAGTTTTGGGCAAAGTGGCTTCCAAGTCAGTTAACAAAATTAGCCTAATGTTATAATTGTAGTGTAAAATTGCTTGATCTTTTGCTTCATTTTGTCTATTGTCAGTGGAGATAAACCTTTTTAGGTTTTGGTGTACAAAAAGATGCTTATGGCATTCTTAAACTTTAGGTGAGAAACCAATTTTGATGCACTTGTGCATTTATATGATTTCTAATATCTAACCTTGTAGTTAGTGTTTTTTTTTCAAAAGAATATAAAAATTATTTTGGCCTTGTACATTGATATGGAAACTACTTTGTATGCCCTTTTATTTGTCTATAATGTATGTAAATCTTTATTAGGCATTGGATTGTTTTCTTATTTTCTTATTTGAGTTGAGTTAATTGTTATTTCTTTGAGTTTGAAAGTTTTAAAGATTCATATCATTCTTTTTACTTGAGGATGTGCAAAGTTTAAGTTTGTTGATATTGATAAATTATTCAATGCATTTTAGAACAATAGTTCTGTCTTCATCCATGTTTAGGTATATTTTTTTACAATTTGTGTTGTTGTGTGTTTATAAGTGTTTGTTTGTAATTTGTGTGTTTTAACATGTTTTTCTAGGTTTCTGGATGTATAATTAGAGCTATGGTTTGATAAAGCTCAAAGAAGAATCATTAAAGAGAATTCTTGAATTTTAACCAAGCTACAAGATTGTTGCTTGCCAACCATAGGCGTGGGAGATACAGAATTCCACCTCAAGTTTCAGAAGCATACTATGAGCATGATAGAGCCTAGATTAGTATACCTTGGAATATAACTATTATATTAGTCATGACCATTTTCTATTGAGAAGAATTATACCATTGTAGTGTTTTGTCATCACTTATTGAAGTGGCATCATTTTTCCTTAGCTTGTTTAGCATTTTTGTTATACTTCTGTAGCCAGACCGTGTTGTAATATTGGCCACAACTATGCGCTAGTTTTTATTTTTATGTAGTTTTCCTTTATTATTTTGCATCGTTGAATAGTTTTTTAAAAGTTCTCTCCTCTTTGGGTTCCAACATGTTCTTAGATAATCTAGGGTAGTTTTTCTCAATACTTGTAGTTAATCATAGTTAGATTTCATTTTTTTGTCATAGATTATTAGTTTAGGAATAGATTTTAGTGTAGATTTTTGCTACTAAAAAAGATTTAAGGAGAAAGAAGAAGAGATCTCAAGTTTATGTTTCTCTGTCATCAAAGTTGTAATTGATACTTACTTTAATCTTAGATGTTATTTATTATTATGATTGAGTAGTTCTTGCTTGCTTGGGTTTTT
This sequence comes from Excoecaria agallocha, assembly GCA_037975025.1. NCBI lineage: Eukaryota > Viridiplantae > Streptophyta > Magnoliopsida > Malpighiales > Euphorbiaceae > Excoecaria > Excoecaria agallocha. The sequence goes on from JBBPFJ010000259.1 coordinate 43,660, forward strand.
TAAATATTTATTTATTTAGGGATTTGGATTATTTTAATACAAATTGCAGTTTATCTTCTTCCTTTACTTTGTTCTTAAATGAATAACTAGTTATTAATATTGAGTTTGTTGCTTAATGAATGATGGAATAGCTACTTAATGTAATAGATGTGATTTTGATGAATGTTTATACATGCTTAAATAGTGTTTGGTTTCATTTATATTTCTTTCCATTTGTCGGGATGATGGGTTAGAAATGTAGAAATGGTCTATATGTTTCCCATTTCCTTTTGTAGAGATAGACTTGTTTAGAATGAATGTTGGATAGGATGTTGGTTTACTCTAAACTTGGGATAGGATTAGTCTATAACTTGTGCTTATGCTAGCTTTCTTAGAGTTTCATAAAATAAGGTAAAAGTTTGTTAGAATAACATAACTAGTATAGGGCACTTGGCTTTAGATGAGTTAATCTAGAGTTTTGTGTTGTTGATCATTATTCGTAAAACATCTAGTGAGGATAGAATATGCTCAACAAGCATTTACCCTATTTTTTAATGGCTATTTATGGCTTTTAATTATTATTTTGTTTTATTTAGTTAGTTTTTATAGTTAGAAAAGAGGTGATCCTCTATAGGGTTTCATAATTTTTATTTATATTCCATTTTGCCATGCATGTGATGCATGAATAAAACTAGAAACTTGTGTAGTTTTTTCTAACCCCGTTTGGTGTTAGATCCTTCACTTCTTTTTCTTTCCTTTAAGTTGGGTTATTGCAAACCATAAAATATAAAGTTAGGATAGACAATAAAGAGTCCATACAAAAATTTTAAAAAGATAAAAAAATCTTAAGAGGAAATAATTATAGCAAAAATTTGTAAAGTGCTAGCTTAGGGAATTCAGCTAGCTAGGGCCAATATAGAGAGAAATAGAGAGTTATTTTTTTCTTATGTATGTAGATTGATTCTACCATCTTTTGCATGGCTAATTAATGTGATATTTATGTTGTATAATTACTTTTTCTAATAGGGTTTGGATTTACGAAAACTTGTAAAAAAAGGCCACATATATTTGGCCCACATTAGGCTTTTGAAGGAATGTGATACTTATTGGTCAATGACATCAGGACCTTAAAAGCCAAATGTTCCTTTTATGAGGTAGTTTCACACTTAAAAGAGTAAATTAGATTCACCACCTAGAGGCTTCAAACTGAAAAGAATGAAATCCTGTAGCACCCTTAGCCTATAATCTGTACATATCACTTTATCCAACTCATTACACATGTTTTACTATGTAACATAAACATATACTAACTACACAGAGAACATATAATCAAACTTAATACATAAGAGTGCTATACTTTTAAAAACTTTTCAGTGTATGTTAAAGTCTCTTTACAAAATACAACAATTGTTTAACATTTTTACATATAATATCTCCAATACCACTATGCTATCTTTACTACATACAAAGAGCCAAAATAAAAGTCTATAAATGTCTCTCTCGTTGACTTGAGTTGGCCATCCTGCTGCAGATATCACCCCAACAACCTACATAGATGAAACACCTGTGCTAAGCTATAAAGCTTAGTGGGGAACTAAATCATGATAAACGACCACTCACAGTGTTCGTCAACAAGCACACAACATGCCTCAAATATAATAAAGCTTTGTTCCAAGAAATGAACAAAATGCAGTAGTTAATTCATATTACGAAAATCATAAAGTTCAGCAATTAAATTTGCATTGATGCTTTAATCAACATATATAACCATGTAAGCTCTAATGTTCTATGGCTTTAAATTCAACTAATTATCATGTGTCTAGTTTCTGAATTGATACTAAACCGTAAAAGCATAAATATCTATTATCTTTTCATCTATTTAACATGTCTTTGATATATACACATTAGAATTAAATAGCAAATCCACACTTCCAATTACCATGAGATTATTATATTACTATAGGCTTATTTTATATTCCACAAGTTATTCATGTTATAACATATTAGATATATCATAAAAATAAGCCTTTCAACTAAACATAACACTTATATATCATTATCATAAATAGCAAATACACGTTAAAGAATGTGTACATGCAACAATGTGAACACATATATATAATCATATGAAAAATATTTCAAAACAATGGTTGTTACTGCCTAACCTTCATAATCTTTAATATACACTATGAATATGCACTTATAAAATTGTTGCGCACATTAGACTTTTATAATACTCTTGGACTTAATAAAAATTCCTTCATCAATCATGTATTGGCATACATATAGAAATAAGGTTTATGATCACAAAGGCATATATATATATATGATCAATTTAATCAAAATATTAATATAATGCAAATTCATCATTTATCGATTAGCATGTATTTAGGATACTAGCAGTATAGATACATATACTATTGCACATTCTTTTAGATGTGAGTTTTATGTGCAATAAAAGGAATTTCATATGTAGAATAGTATAAAGCCAATTAAGAATTTGCATGCCTTACTAAACTTTTCTTAACCTTTGACAATAAAGCCTGCACTATTCTAAAGAGGTGAATAACGGGTTATATGGTAGCACCTGAAGGTACAAATAAGATATCCGAAGGTATAAACTGATTGATTATAACGGTGGTACCCGAAGGTATAAGTCTGTTTAGTCACCCAAACGGGGTTGACTACAATCCAAACGGGGTTGAATATGATCCATATGGGATCATGTCTGTTTAGTCACCCAAATAGGGTTGACTACAACCCAAACGGGGTTGAAACTATTACAGCTGCAAGGTACCCTTATAGGCATGCCTATCTATCCACTTCATAGACTCAAAGCAAGCAGTACAATCTCTTTACTTTATCTTTTCTTTATTCATTCATATTCTTATATGCACATGTATACTCTTGTGTAACAACGAACAATGTACTCATATACATGCTCATGTGTAACTTTATATAAACCTTTGAACATGCTCACTATTTGGTATTACTATTTTGTATTTGAAATCTTTTCAATTATGTAACTATTTCGTATAAAATGGTTGTATCTATATTATACTATTTGCTCCTATGCATAATCATGTACAGATATATATATCTTTTCTAGAGCATCAATATATATGCATAATTCATAAAATAATTTATACAATTCGCTCATGTAACAATCACATGACAAAATACTCCCTCTTTAATGCATACACTTGTGTATGTATTGTCATATAACATTGCTATTATGTACTTTAATAAGATTTCTATAATTGAGTCTATTGCTCTATAGATCTGTGTTTCAGCTTGCTAACATGTGACATCATGTATGCTTATTCGTGTCATTTTATTTAAGTAAAGACATAATCATACATTTGACTTTAAATCATATGCTTTAAATCATTTCACTAAAATATCTTTCAAACCCGATCATGTAAGATCATACTATATATGTATATGTTTATATGTACACATATATTCTATTAGTCATATTACTTCTTTTTACAAGTAGAGTTAATATTTCAAACTATAAGTATCATACGAACAGTCATGGGTAGCATTTTTAATATTGACTATCATGTATGTATTCATATCCACATTTGAACTCTATTACAGGCAACACTATGTTCATGTTCAACTCACATATCAAGACTGTATTCATAGTATACTATTTGTACATATACAGAGTCTTGTAAAACTATAAGTTCTCTGGTGCATAGACAGATATATGCATATTTCATATAACAAGTTATACATCTAGCTCATCCAATCCGTGTAACTATGAAATTTGCATCGTGACATATAGGCATGACATATAATCATCACATCATATACTTGATCATGTTCTCATTAAGTATCTCACATGTTCATAGTCATGCTAAAACATTTTCTATTTCATAGGGCAATTACATGCTCATACACTCATATACATAATCATGTGCTATACAAAATATCGACATGTTTCCATATGGGCATATACATATGACATGGTCATACTATTGATGGAATATGACATGGTATGAAAATCATGATGGCACAGCGGAAAACAAAAATTTTTATCATACATACCATACATATCCAAAGCTAGAATCGAAACATGCAATTTTAGGGTTTTAAACTTACAACTTTAGATGCCTTTAAAACTTGATTTTGATGATGATCAGCAACCAAGAAGGATATGTCCACCTTAGATCTTCACCACCAATGCCAAGGAACAGCCTTTACGCCACTCCCTCTATTCTCACACACACACTTACAAAGATGGCTTAAAATCAAGAGTGCTAGCTCTATGATTGTGTATTCGGCAATGGGAATGATTTGAAGCCACAAGATCTGATCTTGTTCTTCCTTTAGGTTACTGTTTCAGCCCGAGAACACAAGAGAACAAGAAAGATTTCTTTCCCCTTGAGTATTTCGGCCAAGAGAGAAAAATAGCAAAAATGGCATACCTTTTATTCATTTAATTCATTAATATATATCACTCAATTTAGGTCAAATGCGAGTGCCGAAAATTAAGTGTTAATTTCAGCCTCCATCACTTCCTAATTAAGAGATATATCCTAATTTAAATTCCATTAGAATTTAAATTCAAATGGCATTAGTCATTTAATCAAAACAAACTTACTTATTTAAGGTAAAATAAGTTGCCGAATTCAACTAGTATTTTAGTTTGAATTTTGGCTACTTTAATTCCCTCTCAAGTATTATATTTTGATTAAATACAAATTATGATTTAATACTCAATTAACTTAATTATACATAGATAATTAATCAATTGAAATTAAACCTAGCACATGCCAACAAATTTCTCTCGTGACCAACATATTTGCTGTTTTAGACAAAAAAACTCGTTTCACTGATTTGCCTAAAACAGCTGTTTTAGGCAAAATCGTGGCTTAACAGATTTGCCTAAAACAGCTAGCTGTTTTAGGTAAAATCGCACCTTGACAGTTTTGCCTAGCTATTTTAGGCAAAAAAACTATTTTTACAGATTTACCTAAAACAGCTAGCTGTTTTAGGCAAAAATCTGTCTACCCATTTTATGCATCAATTTGACTTTAAATAAAAGTCCAAATTAATTCCCAATACACAATTTAAATATTTTAAGCCCAATGCTTTGTGTGCGATCCTATAGGTCCATTTAATGTTGGCAATGAATTAATAAATTAATTCAAAGGCTATATATATTCTCTAGCAAGATATTATAGCATTCCAAATTAAATGAAAATGCATATGGCATTTAGTGACCTAATGCAATTTTGTATAGTCCCTTACCCATAAATATCAGAATTAATATAAGGTATGGAACTAGTCATCCTTATATATATTAATTCCTTTCTTGATATTCCAGTGACACTGAACTCTCAGATAAATAATGATTACTCATTATTTCATCTCGGTATGGCCATACACTTCTCAGTTCACTGATCAAGTGGCCGATGATATTTTCTCTCTTATTGAGAGGGGTAATCCCTTCACTTCTCTCATGCTCTCTAACATGAATTAATGCATACCCAATCATACCCATACTTGTCACTCTGTTACGAGCACATTAGGTGTATGTCAAAGTACACAGTAATTCATAAAGAGTTTCATAGAGATTTCAGGTCTAAGAACTCCGATACAAAACTTGCATATGAGAAACACTTATGACTTGTACCATGTAGTGTTCTCATGAGCGGATCGTATCCAGATACCATGTTCTTTAACATGTATCTATGATCTCTGATTGACACTCTTGTCCTAATGATCCGTAAGACAGAACTCATAATATCAGAGAGAGCATACTAGTCTTAATTCATTGTTATTCCCATAACAATGACTGACTAGGGATATTTAGAATGAAGTCTCATTTGTTTCAAGGTCTTACAATCATGTGCCTCACACATGATAACTTAAACCGAAACGACATTCTTGGATAGTTTTATCAATTGATATGTACAGGAATACAAAAGATAAAACTAATGCCTCATTTTATTAATTTCAAGTGTTTCGTTACAATGCATTGGGGCTAGGGCTTACACTAACAATCTCCCACTAGCACTAGTCCCAATTGGGCATAGCCCTAAGACCTAACGCTTTCAAATGAGCTTCGTGCAGATTTGGACGTAACTGTTTCGTCAAAGGATCTGCTACATTGTCTTCACTTGCTATCTTGCTAACCTTGACGTCCCCACGATCAATGATTTCTCTGATCAAGTGGTACCTCCTGAGTATGTGTTTGGATTTCTGGTGTGACCGGGGCTCCTTGGCCTGTGCTATGGCCCCGTTGTTGTCACAGAAAATTTCTAATGGATCTAGGATGCTTGGGACCACTCCTAATCCAGTAATGAAATTTTTAATCCAAACAGCCTCTTTTGCAGCTTCACTTGCTGCAATATACTCAGATTCTGTAGTTGGGTCGGCAACGGTTTCTTGCTTCGAGCTTCTCCAGCTGACAGCACCACCATTCAAAACAAAAACAAACCCAGATTGTGATCTAGAATCCTGAGTGCTGGTCTGAAAAGCAGCATCGGCATAACCTTGTATGATGAGCTCTTCTTGACCACCATACACCAAGAAATGATCCTTAGTCTTTCGCAGGTACTTTAGAATCCCTTTTACAGCAGACGAGTGCTTCTCACCAGGGTCTTGCTGAAACCTACTGGTTATACTCAGTGTATGAGCAACATCCAATCTAGTACATAACATAGCGTACATGATAGATCCAATAGCAGATGCATATGGGATTCTACTCATGTTGTCCCTTTCCTCTTTGGTTTTAGGGCACTGTTCTTTAGTCAAAGGAACTCCCAAAGCCAAAGGTATGTACCCTTTCTTTGAGTCTCCCATACTAAAATGCTTTAGTAATTTGTCTATGTACTTTTCTTGACTTAGTCCCAAAAGCCGATTCGATCTATCTCTATAGATTCGAATACCAAGTATTGTCTCGGCTTCACCTAAGTCTTTCATTGAGAAACATTTTCCCAACCATTGCTTAACCTTTTGCAATGTTGGAATGTCATTCCCAATGAGAAGGATGTCGTCCACATATAGGACTAGAAATACTACTATGCTCCCACTAACCTTCTTGTACACACAAGGCTCATCTTCATTCTTGATGAAGTCAAATTCTTTGACTGCCTCATCAAAACGAAGATTCCAACTTCGGGATGCTTGCTTTAATCCATAAATGGATTTTTGAAGCTTGCAAACCTTCTTAGGATGCTTGGGATTGACAAAACCTTCAGGCTGTGTCATATACACATCCTCAAGTAAATTTCCGTTAAGGAAAGCAGTTTTGACATCCATTTGCCATATCTCATAATCACGATATGCAGCTATGGCAAGCAAGATCCTAATGGATTTGAGCATGACTACAGGCGAAAAGGTCTCGTCATAGTCTACACCATGAGTTTGTCGAAAACCTTTTGCTACTAGTCTACCTTTGTAGGTCTTATCAGCTTTGAGTTTGAATAGCCACTTGCATTCAATTACCTTAGCACCTTCCGGTGGATCAACCAAGGTCCAAACCTGGTTATCGTACATTGATTGCATCTCGAATTTCATGGCTTCAAGCCAATTTTCTGAGTCTGGGCTCTCAATAGCTTCTCGGTAGGTAGTAGGATCCTCACGATCTACTAACTCAATAGTGTCACTGTCAGTGATTAGAAATCCATATCTCTCAATCTCCTGACGTACCCTACCGGACCTTCTAGGTTCTTGTGTAATGGGTTCTTGTTCCACAACTGGTTGTGAACTTGATCCCATTTCCAAACCATCCTCTATAGGAGTTTGTGGTGCTTGAATTTCTCCAAGTTCTACTTTACTCCCACTGTCTTTCTTGAGAAGGAACTCCTTTTCCAAGAAAACAGCCTTGCGAGCAACAAATACTTTGTTCTCGGCTTGTGAGTAAAAGTAGCATCCCTTTGTTTCTTTAGGATACCCCACAAACAAGCAGACACTGGATTTGGACTCTAGTTTGTTAGATGTTAATTTCTTAACATGTGCTTCACAGCCCCAAATCCTGAGAAAAAGACATATTGGGTTCTTTTCCAGTCCATACCTCGTATGGTGTCTTCTCAACTGCTTTAGTTGGAGTACGGTTCAATAGAAACGCAGCAGTTTCTAATGCATAACCCCAAAAAGAGATAGGAAGATTAGCTTGACTCATCATAGATCGAACCATGTCCAACAGAGTTCGATTTCTCCTTTCGGACACACCATTCCATTGAGGTGTTCCTGGAGGAGTGAGCTGTGAAATAATACCACACTCCTTTAGATGACTGTCAAACTCTTGGCTTAAGTATTCGCCACCTCGATCTGATCGAATGGCTTTTATACTTTTGCCAAGTTGGTTTTCTACTTCGTTCTTAAACTCTTTGAATTTCTCAAAAGTTTCAGACTTGTACTTCATTAGATAGACATAGCCATATCTACTGAAGTCATCTGTGAATGACACGAAGTAGCTAAAACCACCTCCAGCATGTGTACTTAAAGGTCCACATACATTGGTATGTATTAGTTCCAATAAGCCATTAGTCCTCTCGCCTTTTTTATTAAAAGGACTCTTTGTCATTTTTCTATGCAAACATGGCTCGCATGTATCATAAGACTCTAAGTCGAATGATCCGAGCACTCCAGTTTTGTGGAGTCTTGAAATGCGTTTTTCGTTTGCATGTCCTAAGCGACAATGCTAGAAGTAAGTAGGGTTCAATTCGTTTGATTTAACCCTCTTTGTATTAATGTTGTATATGGACTCTTTGTTTTATAAATCAAGGATATAAAGGCCATTTTGCAACATGGCATTGCCATAAGAAATGCCTTGGCGACGAATATGAGCATTGCCATTTTTAATAACAAAATCAAATTCATCATTATCCAAACATGAAACTGAAATAATGTTTCTGCTCATAGCAGGCACATAATAACAATTATTCAAAACAATACAAAGTCTGGAAGGTAAAGTGAGGTGATAGTCGCCTATCTCCATGGCAGCAACTCGTGCTCCATTCCCCACACGGAGGTCCACTTCATTCTTCCCAAGTAACCGCCTATTTCTTAACCCCTGCACATTTGAACAAATGTGAGAACCACAACCGGTATCCAATACCCAAGTGGTAGAAATAGAAAGGTTAATTTCAACAACAAAAATACCAGAACTGGACGCCTTGGCTCCATTCTTCTTTTGTTCTTCCTTGAAGAGAGCGCAATTCTTCCTCCAATGCCCTATCTTGTTGCAATGGAAGCAAGTGCTCTCACTCTCTTTGAGTTTTGGCGCCTTGGGCTTGGATTGGGCCTGAGGTGCACTCCCAACTGACTTGGGTTTTCCTTTTCCCTTTCCCTTTCCCTTAGCGGATCCCTTCTTAATTCCCTTTTGAACCATTAGTACAGGATTGGTCTTTCGAATGTTTTCTTCAGCATTCTTAAGCATCCCATGAAGCTCAGTGACTGACTTGTTCATTGCATGCATGTTATAATTCATCACAAATGGATCATAAGCAGCAGGCAATGATCCTAAGATCAAGTCAGTGGCCAATTCCTTTGGCACTAGTACCTCAAGCTTCTCAAGAGTATCAAGATACCCTTTCATCTTGAGTACATGGGTACTAACAGGAGTACCCTCAACCATCTTGCAAGAAATTAAAGCCTTTGTTGTCACGAACCTCTCGTGACGAGCTTGCTCTTGGAACATCTCCTTGAGGTGCACCATGATCGCATAGGCCTCTTGGTCCATAAATTGCTTTTGCAATTCAGGCACCATAGTGGCCAGCATCAGACAGGTCACATCATTGGAGTCGCTCTTTTTGGTCTCAAAAGTTTCCTTTTGAACCGCAGAGGCGTTCCTTCTTGGTTCATCAGGCAAGGGTGCATCCAAAACATACGACTTCTTCTCTTGCTTAAGAACTATTCTTAAGTTTCGAGACCAGTCTATGAAATTGGTGCCATTCAATTTGTCCTTTTCAAGGACCGATCGCAATGAGAAATTGTTGTTTGAAGATGCCATTTTCAATCTACAATAAAATTTAGCAAGATTAAATGAGGTCTTATTTATGATCCCACAAACCGAATTAATATCCCTTTAAATAATTCGCGTTAGTGATTTAATGTGGGCCAAGATCCACTTTTCACAACAACTTATTAGTCAAGCTGAGCTTGTACACCTAACAAGTTAAGTTACTTAGGTAGGAAAACTCCAATCATGTCTCGTACATGACTCTTGGATCAAATGGGCTAACATCTTAAGATGTTATAGCACAACCCATTTATTAGTTGCCTAGGTCCGGGCATCCCTTTCCATGATAAGTCCAACCTACATTCACAACCCATGCCTCACAAAGATAATCGGGCGCATCTAGGACTCCTAGTCTACGTGACTGATGATCGATGCCTTGACATGTTTCGAATTAGGAAGGCAACTTTGTGACTTACTATTTTTAGGGATTCATTTTATTACGGCTTACATGGCATACGCTTTGTCATCCATACATAGCATGCATATATATATAATTGCATAAAGTAAAGCGTGACAAACATGGGCCTAAAAACCTACAACTAAGATTCTATACTATTACATAAGAATCTTCAAGTTGTGATGCGGAACCCCAAGGTTAAAGAACCCGAAACCCCTTAAACATACGCTTTGATCTCAAAAGACAAAGAAGACAAACACCCTCCCTATTGAACCCCCAAACAACACGTGAATGGAAACGCAAATAATCGGGATAAGAAGAATAAGAAAACGCCACAATCAAAATGATTGATAAGTAATCTAATTCTTGATGCAATAGAAAAGAAAGCAAGCAATCTCACAATCTCTCTAAAGAATTTCGGCTAAAGCCAAGAGAAAAACTTTCAAAAGTTTATAATTTGATTCATTGATATATATCTTTACAAGTTATAATAACCTATTTATAGCCTCCAAACCCTAAGGGAATGGGTATACATAAGTCCAATAGGTTTAAAACACTAAATTCAACCTAAAATAAGCTAAAACAACTACTTAAAATCCTACTAAGGTAAAGTGACGAATTTGAAGCCCAAAATAAAAGACTAACTAATAACCCAAATAACTAAATAATCCCTTTAGAAGAAAGCCCACATGCCTAAGCCCATATTTACAACTTAAATGAGTCATGTGACTTTTAAATGAGGCACATGACTTGTACAATTAAAGCCCAAAGTTGTATAAGCCCAAAATAACTTAGGCCCAATTCCTTTGCTTGCTCCCAAAAGCTAAGTACTTTAAGCTTGTGATGTTGATTGATGAAATCATCATGAATTGCCCTTTCTAGGGTCGTATCAAGTTGGGCTTCTCCACTCCGGTGGGCTTCGTCTTGATTTACAAAGTCTTCAAGTATATTCTATTCTAAGAAATAAATGAAACTTTTACAATAAAACATAATGGCTCGCAGGCCATATTTAATTACAAAAACCCAGGGCCCATGAATGCACCATGCATATCCATTCATCACACCAAACTAGCAAATAAATATACATAGCATTCATGGATAAAACAAAGTCCAATTTTAATTAATTTAGCCAAGCCCATTAATGGAAATTGTGTACTTGAACCTTTAAGAGAAGACCCCATGATGGGCCTGGGCCAAAGCCCAAATGGACTAAATCCTCTTATTGAATAAGTTCTCTTAAAAGCCCAAAACACTAACTAGTTAGATTTGTGCTATAAATCAACTCTAATATAATTTCCAATTATGCCATTTTTAATTTTATGTCATACAGCCTATAAACATTAAAAATGCATATAATATGTGCTAACATGAATTAAAAATAAAATCATGAAGAACACATATATAGTACACGGCATTCATGCAAAAACAAACAAACAACAAAAACTAGTTGTTTAATGCTTATGTAATGCCATAAAATGCACAAACATTTAAATCAATTTTATGAGTCATTTAATAATCTAATAAGTCCATAAACATTGATTTAATATTCTGTACCATTTTAATCTAAATGTGTTTTTACCATTTTAATCAAAACAAAACAAACAATGTTGATTAAACATGTATCAAACACAAACTAGACATAGTTTTAAGTGATTTTAAAATTAATCAATTAAATTGTCATGGACCAGAATTAAAACCAAATTTAAAACATGTCCAGACCTGATATTTAATCTTCAAAAATCACTTACAAACATCCCAAAAACGTTTTTACATTTAATTTTGAAAACTAGTTGTTAAACTAGCAATTTACATGCCAACTAGCACCTAGTTTCATAATTAACATGTACCATCAGGTATAAATAATGAAATCCGACCATTACCAGCCCTAATAACATCTTAGGACAGTATATTAACATGTCATATTAATTATAATACCTATCTAATCAATTAAAATCGTTTTTACACCAAAACAATGCAAAAAACTAAAAACAGAAAATTTCAGATTTGCATGTTTTCATAATGACGATTTTTAATTAATTTTTTCATGCATCTAAAGCACTAAAATAAGCATGTTTAGGATTTTAAACTTACAACTTTAGATGCCTTTAAAACTTGATTTTGATGATGATCAGCAACCAAGAAGGATATGTCCACCTTAGATCTTCACCACCAATGCCAAGGAACAGCCTTTACGCCACTCCCTCTATTCTCACACACACACTTACAAAGATGGCTTAAAATCAAGAGTGCTAGCTCTATGATTGTGTATTCGGCAATGGGAATGATTTGAAGCCACAAGATCTGATCTTGTTCTTCCTTTAGGTTACTGTTTCAGCCCGAGAACACAAGAGAACAAGAAAGATTTCTTTCCCCTTGAGTATTTTGGCCAAGAGAGAAAAATAGCAAAAATGGCATACCTTTTATTCATTTAATTCATTAATATATATCACTCAATTTAGGTCAAGTGTGAGTGCCGAAAATTAAGTGTTAATTTCAGCCTCCATCACTTCCTAATTAAGAGATATATCCTAATTTAAATTCCATTAGAATTTAAATTCAAATGGCATTAGTCATTTAATCAAAACAAACTTACTTATTTAAGGTAAAATAAGTTGCCGAATTCAACTAGTATTTTAGTTTGAATTTTGGCTACTTTAATTCCCTCTCAAGTATTATATTTTGATTAAATACAAATTAGGATTTAATACTCAATTAACTTAATTATACATAGATAATTTAATTATCAATTGAAATTAAACCTAGCACATGCCAACAAATTTCTCTCGTGACCAACATATTTGCCTAAAACAGCTAGCTGTTTTAGGCAAAAAACTCGTTTCACAGAGCTGTTTTAGGCAAAATCGTGGCTTAACAGATTTGCCTAAAACAGCTAGCTGTTTTAGGTAAAATCGCACCTTGACAGTTTTGCCTAGCTGTTTTAGGCAAAAAAACTGTTTTTACAGATTTACCTAAAACAGCTAGCTGTTTTAGGCAAAAATCTGTCTACCCATTTTATGCATTAATTTGACTTTAAATAAAAGTCCAAATTAATTCCCAATACACAATTTAAATATTTTAAGCCCAATGCTTTGTGTGCGATCCTATAGGTCCATTCAATGTTGGCAATGAATTAATAAATTAATTCAAAGGCTATATATATTCTCTAGCAAGATATTATAGCATTCCAAATTAAATGAAAATGCATATGGCATTTAGTGACCTAATGCAATTTTGTATAGTCCCTTACCCATAAATATCAGAATTAATATAAGGCATGGAACTAGTCATCCTTATATATATTAATTCCTTTCTTGATATTCCAGTGACATTGAACTCTCAGATAAATAATGATTACTCATTATTTCATCTCGGTATGGCCGTACACTTCTCAGTTCACTGATCAAGTGGCCGATGATATTTTCTCTCTTATTGAGAGGGGTAATCCCTTCACTTCTCTCATGCTCTCTAACATGAATTAATGCATACCCAATCATACCCGTACTTGTCACTCTGTTACGAGCACGTTAGGTGTATGTCAAAGTACACAGTAAGTCATAAAGAGTTTCATAGAGATTTTAGGTCTAAGAACTCCGATACAAAACTTGTATATGAGAAACACTTATGACTTGTACCATGTAGTGTTCTCATGAGCGGATCGTATCCAGATACCATGTTCTTTAACATGTATCTATGATCTCTGATTGACACTCTTGTCCTAATGATCCGTAAGACAGAACTCATAATATCAGAGAGAGCATACTAGTCTTAATTCATTGTTATTCCCATAACAATGACTGACTAGGGATATTTAGAATGAAGTCTCATTTGTTTCAAGGTCTTACAACCATGTGCCTCACACATGATAACTTAAACCGAAATGACATTCTTGGATAGTTTTATCAATTGATATGCACAGGAATACAAAAGATAAAACTAATGCCTCATTTTATTAATTTCAAGTGTTTCGTTACAATGCATTGGGGCTAGGGCTTACACTAACAACTATTATATTCCCTATTTCATAGCATAGGTACATGTCAAAATATGCACTTTCTCATCATAAGATTACATATATATACATAAATTTTGCATATGACAATCATGTACTAATCTAATTACATATATAGGTTAGATATTTTCATCACCAATCTTTATTTATGTACACATACAAATGTATATGTATGCCTATAAATCCTTCATTGATAATCATATTACATGCCCTATCCAATTTATTTTACTATCACATAAACAACTATTTATCTCAATTAATTAAAATGTCATAGAATAAAGTATCATAAAAGTCTGCACAGGTCAGCATTCTGGACTCGATTTGTGAGCCATATTTGAAATTTAAGATGTCATTTTTAGGCAAAATGATCTTCTACAATCTTATCCCACTATGTGTCTAGTTTCCAGAGCATCAAAATGCATCTTAATATCTGACCTATAGCTCGAGTTATTTGAAAAATACTATAGGCTGTTCATAGAGCCAAAACAGTGTGGGCTGTCACTTAGAAAAATTCATAAAGTAAAATTGAGAGAGATTTAGACCAAAATTTCTCTTAAAAGTTATAGTTTCGTGTCTCTAGTTTTAACAGAATTTTGTTTTGTAGCATTTCAGCACCTCTACAAAAAGTTATGCCTATTATTGTAAATTCTGTTTCTATGAGCAGTCCAGGGGACTAGTCCAGATTCAACCCTAAATTCCCTATACTTAGAGGCAGATTTAAGCTTAGATTTCTCTTAAGAATTGTATATATAGAAGTATATTTTCCATAAAAATTAACTTTACATCATTCTGATCATTGTAGACGAAGTTATCTCAATTTAATTACAAACTATTCCAGACTCCACATTAACAGTTCACTTGTTTTTTCAATAAATTATAAAAATTAGTTAGAGGCAGAATCAACGCCTGGTCCCTCTACAAATTTGTAGGTTTATGTCTCATTTAACTATATAATTTTTAATTGGTTCATTTTGAGGTCTCTAACTCAATTTACAATAGAATTACCATTACTAGGTCAAAGAAACCCTATTAAGGTTTCAAATGCAACTTACCTCACATTCTCAACAAATCATTCTCAACAAATCATTCAAATCTCAAGTCCACCTCATCATGTCTAGCAGAAAATTACATGCACATGAAAACCCCTAAAATTCCCATACCTTGGCCAAAATTTCCTTTAGCCAACTAATCTATTGCAAGACCTTTTTCCTTTGTCTCTTTTATCTTCTCCTTCTTTATCTACAATGTAAATCATTCTCTAATCCATCATTTCCAGCAGCTTTTCCCAACCAAAATCCAAGTAGAGAATGAAGAAGAAGATGATGATAATGAAGATAACCAAAATTAAACCATACCTTATTAATCTATATCAATATTTCCTTGAACAATCCCACATGCATGCAATGGCCTTCATGAATTTATGAGAGATGAACATGAAAATTGAAAGAGATGAAATGAATTCCCTCCTTTGGTGCCGTCCGAATCTCCCTTTTTCTTTCATTCCACTAACACCAACATTTATATAATGCTTTGGTAAATGTCTTTCTAGGTCCTTCAAGGTTTTGCATGTCACACTAAAGACATACAACTTTTTACATGCTATAAAGTGACCCCTTCACTAACTCTTTTTCTTAAATCAACCTTTATATTTAATACCTTTTATGAATTGACCTCTTAATATATGGTTCTATCCTCATTTGACCCTTAAAATGCCATATTTATAAATTAATACTTCATGCTAAACATACTCACTTTCTACTACTCACTGTCTGATTTTTGTATAATATTTTTCACATGGAAAATGACATTTTTCAAGAAACTTTTCTCTTAACAATTGATACTTAAGATCTTAAATATATTATATAAAAATTTCAAGTCATTTTGATGTATATCCCAGGAGTTATAACATAAGAAACACCTACTGCTCCAATGACCCGCCAAATGAAAAAGGGCTACAGTTTTGGAAATTTTTGAAGACCGTAGAGGCAAAATTTCATTATTGTTATTTCTATAAAATTTGTAGACAAAGAAGTCCCGGTTCTATCCCAACTGAAATCATCAAATTTCAAGTTCAAAAACTCAACTTATGATTAAAATAGTCATTAGAGGTCAATCCAAATTTCTGGACGGCACTTTCACATTAATGCCTAATATCTTAATTCAAGTTAATATACTTATAAAATCCATAATCAACACAAGTATTAATGCATGCAAGAAATAATAGTTCCCAAACAATATATTAACTGTATTTTTGCTCGAATTATACATACTATGCTATAATGTCATTTGACTATGGTATACTCTATCTCTTAAAACCATGAATCCATTAGATCATAAGTACTACTAATTTATCCCCTAATGCTCAATTTGACTTTAATGACATATGTTTGCCTTTGAATTCCACTAGGGCCTCTTTAGGCTCCTTACAAATCCTCTTAGCGATTTGAGATTTGTAAATCTTCTTTTATTTCTATCTTGAATTAATATGTTAAAGGGTCTATTTTGGTTATAGAGATTATCATTTTTCTTAATGTGGCTTAAAGCATAATGCATTTGATCCTACTTTACTATATCACACCATCATACAATATGGGTCATTTACCCCTTAAATATATCAAAATGGGTTTTATTCATTTTTATTAGATAAAGTGAATCGGGCTTTCAGCCTATCTAAAAGTTAGGATATTGGTTCTTAATCGTATTTCATTTTTGAAAAAGGTTTCACTATAGAAAACAACTGCTAGTTACTGATGAAAATTTTTGTCTTTAGTTAGTGACTAAATAACGACAAAAAGTATATCTATTGTCCAATCACTTTTTGGAAAATAAAATAAAAAAATAGCATAGGGATAGAAAAAACTGTTGCTACATTTAGTGGGAAAAGTATGTGCCGTTTTTTACAGTGATTTTAACTATAAAAATAATTATAATTATTTTTTTAAATATTGAATAACATATAAAAGTATTTAGAAAATATTTGCATTGGTGTAGATAAATAGAAAAAGAAAAAAAATAGATAGATGGAAAACTATCAAGTATGGAGAAACTAATATAATCTTTTTATTCTTTTGTATTGGATAGCTCAAAATGAGCATATTTATAGATACAACAACTTGGTGAACAAGTCAATAGTAGAGTTTGAATATGAATATAATACTAAAGGACTTAGAGTCTAATTAGGAATGAAAGTAGTCATCCATATTAGGAATATTTGATAACATTTCTCCTTAGATGATTATACACTATAAACATGACTTGTTAAAATCTTGCTAAGAAAAATCGAATGGGATAAAAATTTAGCGAAGAAAAAAGAGTACAATATTCATCAGTACTGCCCCTAAAAAATACAATGACTCATACTAAATATTCTTCCAATGGCTCATTTTTAGTAGTACCTTTATGAATAAATCTACTAAACTGACACTTGAAATAACTTTGCATTTGGGCATTTGTAATATCCCCTATTTTGATCCTATAACCCCTATACATGCATACATATTTGCTTAATGGTTTAGGCTTATTCTTATTTTAACGTGTTTCTTCAATACAAGTTATTGACTTAAGTGGCATAATTATATAGCATTATAGACTTTGCTTTACTTGTGGTATCAGCCTATGTTTTATGTTACATATACATTGTCATAATGAAATTCTACAAAAACATTTTAAATATCCCAAAACTTGATTATACCTATTAATATACATATCTTAATCAAAATAATAAGAACTTAAACCTATAAGTTTATGTCTCCATTGGTGCTAGCCTTTAAAACACTACGGATTATCCTTGGAACTAGGTACCTTCGCATGAACTTATAAGAATAAACACCCATGCTAAACTTCTTAGCTTAGTTGGAAAACTAGCAAAATATAGATGACCTTTCACAAAAGTCATCAATATAACATGCACATTTAAATATGCAGTTATGAATAGGATAAAGCAATGTCAATTATAGACATACATGTTTATAGCTTAATCACATATTATGCATGATAAAAAAAAATTTCTCAAGTCTTATAAATCCCATTTGACCATCCTGTATAATTATCTAAAATTATTAATGTATATTAATCATACCCATTCATTTGAATTTTATTTACAAGCATAATTCAGGACGTGTATTGTTGTAAGCATAAAATCATATATGTAACACCCTTATTGTTAGTGTAAGCCCTAGCCCAATGCATTGTAATAAAACACTTTAATTAATAAAATGAGGCATTTGTTTTATCTATTGTATTCCTATGCATATCAATTGATAGAACTATCCAAGAATATTGTTTCGGTTTAAGTTATCATGTGTCAGGCACATGGTTGTAAGACCTTGAAACAATAGAGACTTCATTTTAAACATCCCTAGTAAGTCAGTCATTGTTATGGTAATAATAATGAATTAAGACTAGCATGCTCTCTCTGATATTATGAGTTCTGTCTTACGGATCATTAGGACAAGAGTGTCAATTAGAGATCATAGATACATGTTAAAGAACATGGTATCTGGATACGATCCGCTCATGAGAACACTACATGGTACAAGTCATAAGTGTTCCTCATATGTAAGTTTTGTATCAGAGTTCTTAAACCTAAAATCTCTATGAAACTCTTTTTGAATTACTGTGTACTTTGACATACACCTAACGTGCTCGTAACAGAGTGACAAGTACGGGTATGATTGGGTATGCATTGATTCATGTTAGAGAGCATGAGAGAAGTGAAAGGGATTACCCCTCCTAATAAGAGAGAAAATATCATCGGCCACTTGATTAGTGAACTGAGAAGTGTATGGCCATACCGAGATGAAATAATGAGTAATCATTATTTATCTGAGAGTTCAGTATCACTGGAATATCAAGAAAGGAATTAATATATATTAGGATGACTAGTTCCATGCCTTATATTAATTCTGATATTTATAGGTAAGGGACTATGCAAAATATCATTAGGTCACTAAATGCCATATGTATTTTCATTTAATTTGGAATGCTATAATATCTTGCTAGAGAATATATATAACCTTTGAATTAATTTATTAATTCATTGCCAACATTAAATGAACCTATAGGATCGCACTCAAAGCATTGGGCTTAAAATATTTGAATAAAGTATTGGGCATTAATTTGGGATTTTAATTAAAGTCAAATTAATGTATGTAATGGTTTTTAAAATTGCTATTGGACCTTGGTCCATGAGAGAGAAAAATTCAGCCTACTAGGTTTAATTTCAATTAATTAATTATCTTGTATTAATTAAGTTAATTGAGTATTAAATCCTAATGATATTTAAATCAAATTAAAATACTTAATTAAGGGATTTCTTAGCCTAAATTCCAAGATAAATATTGAAGGAATTTCTGCACATGTGAATTTCTTTATTAAGTGATATTATTAGATTAAATGTCTTATGTATTTATCTTGGATTAAATCAAAAGAATTTGAATCAATATATATCTCTTATTTTAAAGAAGTGATAAAGGCTGAAATTAATTATCTCTCAGTAGTTGATTTTAGATTTATTACTTAAAAAATAAAATGATATATATTGAATGAGAGAGAAAAGAAAAACCCTAGTTTTTCTTTGGTTTTTGCGTGAAAACCTTCTCTCCCTCACATAATTTTCTCTTGGCCGAAATACACAAGGAGAAGTATTCTTTCTTGCTTTCTTGTGTTTTTGGGCATTAATAGCACCTAAAAGAAGTACAAGATCAAGTCTTGTAGCTTCAAACAATTGCCATTACACAATACTTTAAAAGAGAGCTAGCAATTTCTATTTTAAGCCATCTTTGCAAGTGTGTGTGTGAGAATAGAGGAAGTGGTGCAAAAGGCTGTTCCTTGGCATTGGTGATCAAGATCTAAGGCGGACAAAGTTATCTTAGTTGCTGGTCATCGCCAAATTCAAGTATTAAAAAGCATCAAAAGTTGTAAGTTTTAAAAACCCTAAAATTGCATGTTTCGATTCTTGTCATGGAATTGTTTGGCTTGTATGATTGTTTTTATCGTTTTTTCGCTGCACGATTACCATGAAAATATCATGTCATATTCCATCAGTGGTATAAGAGACTAAACATGCTTATTTTAGTGCTTTAGATGCATGAAAAAATTAATTAAAAATCGTTATTTTGAAAACATGCAATGCTGAAATTTTCTATTTTGAGTTTTTTGCATTGTTTTGGTGTAAAAATGATTTTAATTGATTATATAGGTATTATAATTAATATGACATGTTAATATACTGTCCTAAGATGTTCTAGGAGCTGTTAATGGTTGGATTTAATTAATAATACCTGATGGTACATGTTAATATTAAAACTAGGTGCTAGTTGGCATGTTAATTATTAGTTTAACAACTAGTTTTCAATATTAAATGTAAAAATGATTTTGGCATGTTTGTAAGTGAGTTTTAAAGATTAAATATAAGGTCTGGACATATTTTAAATTTGGTTTTAATTATGGTCCATGACAATTTAATTGATTAATTTTAAAATCACTTAAAACTATGACTAGTTTGTGTTTGTTACATGTTTAATCAATATTGTTTGCTTTGTTTTGATTAAAATGGTAAAAACACATTTAGATCAGATTGGTATAGAATATTAAATCAATGTTTATGACCTTATTTAAATTATTTAATGAATCATAAAATTGATTTAAATGTTTGTGCATTTTGTGGCATTACATAAGCATTAAACAACTAGTTTTTGTTGTTTGTTTATTTTTGCATGAATGCCGTGTACTATATATGTGTTCTTCATGATTTTATATTTTTAATTCATGTTGGTACATATTATATGTATTTTTAATGTTTATGGACTGTATGACATAAAATTAAAAATGGTAAAATTGGAAATTATACTATAGTTGATTTATAGCACAAATCTAACTAGTTAGTGTTTTGGGCTTTTAAGAGAACTTATTCAATAAGAAGATTTAGTCCATTGGGCTTTGGCCCAGGCCAATCACGGGGTCTTCTCTTAAAGGTTCAAGTACACGATTTCCATTAATGGGCTTGGCTAAATTAAATAAAATTAGACTTTGTTTTATCCATGAATGTTATGTATATTTATTTGCTAGTTTGGTGTGATGAATGGATATGCATGGTGCATTCATGGGCCCTAGGTTTTGTAATTAAATATGACCTACGAGCCATTATGTTTTATTGTAAAAGTTTCATTTATTTCTTATAATAGAATATACTTAAAGACTTTGTAAATCAAGACGAAGCCCACCGGAGTGGAGAAGCCAAATTCGAAGATTCTTATGTAATAGTATAGAATCTTAGTTGTAGGTTTTTGGGCCCATATTTTTCACGCTTTACTTTATGCAATTATTTATATATGCATGCTATGAATGGATGACAAAGCTTATGCCATGTAAGCCATAATAAAATGAATCCCTAAAATAGTAAGTCACAAAGTTGCCTTCCTAATTCGAAACATGTCAAGGCATCGATCATCGGTCACGTAGACTGGGAGTCCTAGATGCGCCCGATTATCTTTGTGAGGCATGGATTGTGAATGTAGGTTAGACTTAACATGAAAAGGGATGCCCGGACCTAGGCAACTAATAAATGGGTTTGTACTATAACATCTTGAGATGTTAGCCCATTTGATCCAAGAGTCATGTACGAGACATAATTGGAGTTTTCCTACCTAAGTAACTTAACTTGTTAGGTGTACAAGCTTAGCTTGACTAATAAGTTGTTGTGAAAAGTGGATCTTGGCCCACATTAAATTACTAACGCGAATTATTTAAAGGGATATTAATTCGGTTTATGGGATTATAAATAAGACCTCATTTAATCTTGCTAAAATTTTATTGTAGATTGAAAATGGCATCTTCAAACAACAATTTCTCATTGCGGTCGGTCCTTGAAAAGGACAAATTAAATGGCACCAATTTCATAGACTGGTCTCGAAACTTAAGAATAGTTCTTAAGCAAGAGAAAAAGTCGTATGTTTTGGATGCACCCTTGCCTGAAGAACCTGCTAGGAATGCCTCTGCGGTTCAAAAGGAAACTTTTGAGACCAAGAAGAGCGACTCCAATGATGTGACTTGTTTGATGCTGGCCACTATGATGCCTGAATTGCAAAAGAAATTTATGGTCCAAGAGACTTATGCGATCATGGTGCACCTCAAGGAGATGTTCCAAGAGCAAGCTCGTCACGAGAGGTTCGTGACAACAAAGGCTTTAATTTCTTGTAAGATGGCTGCGGGTACTCCTGTTAGCACTTATGTACTCAAGATGAAAGGGTATCTTGATACTCTTAAGAAGCTTGAGGTACTAGTACCAAAGGAATTGGCCACTGACTTGATCTTAGGATCATTGACTGATGATTATGATCCATTTGTGATGAATTATAACATGCATGCAATGAACAAGTCAGTCACTGAGCTTCATGGGATGCTTAAGAATGCTGAAGAGAACATTCGAAAGACCAATCCTGTATTGATGGTTTAAGGGGGCATTAAGAAGGGACCCGCTAAGGGAAAGGGAAAGGGAAAGGCAAAACCCAAAAATGACCTGGCTCGATTCGAGTCAAGTGGGAGTGTACCTCAAGCCCACTCTAAGCCCAAGGTGCAGAAACTCAAACAGAGTGAGAGCACTTGCTTCCATTGCAACAAGATAAGGCATTGGAGGAAGAATTGTGCTCTCTTCAAGGAAGAACAAAAGAATGGAGCCAAGGCATCCAGTTCTGGTATTTTTGTTGTTGAGATTAACCTTTCTATTTCTACCACTTGGGTATTGGATACCGATTTTGGTTCTCACATTTGTTCAAATGTACAGGGGCTAAGAAATAGGCGGTTACATGGGAAGAATGAAGTGGACCTCCGTGTGGGAAATGGAGCACGAGTTATTGCCATGGAGATAGGCGACTATCAACTCACTTTACCTTCCAGACTTTGTTTAATTTTGAAAAATTGTTATTATGTGCCTGCCATGAGCAGAAACATTATTTCAGTTTCTTGTTTGGATTTGGATGAATTTGATTTTGTTATTAAAAATGGCAATGCTCATATTCGTCGCCAAGGCATTTCTTATGGCAATGCCATGTTGCAAAATGGCCTTTATATCCTTGATTTATAAAACAAAGAGTCCATATACAACAATAATACAAAGAGGGTTAAATCAAATGAAGTACAAGTCTGAAACTTTTGAGAAATTCAAAGAGTTTAAGAACGAAGTAGAAAACCAACTTGGCAAAAGTATAAAAGCCATTCGATCAGATCGAGGTGGCGAATACTTAAGCCAAGAGTTTGACAATCATCTAAAGGAGTGTGGTATTATTTCACAACTCACTCCTCCTGGAACACCGCAATGGAATGGTGTGTTAGAAAGGAGAAATCAAACTCTGTTGGACATGGTTCGATCTATGATGAGTCAAGCTAATCTTCTTATCTCTTTTTGGGGTTATGCATTAGAAACTGTTGCGTTTCTATTGAACTGTACTCCAACTAAAGCAGTTGAGAAGACACCATACGAGGTATGGACTAGGAAAGAACCCAATATGTCTTTTCTCAGGATTTGGGGTTGTGAAGCACATGTTAAGAAATTAACATCTGACAAACTAGAGTCCAAATCCACTATCTTTTTATTTGTGGGTTATCCCAAAGAAACAAAGGGATACTACTTTTACTCACAAGCCGAGAACAAAGTATTTGTTGCTCGCAAGACTCTTTTCTTGGAAAAGGAGTTCCTTCTCAAGAAAGACAGTGGGAGTATCCCTGAAATTTCCCCTCGCGGGGACGGGGGTGGGGGAAAAAAATTTCTCGTCCTAGAATCGGGGGCGAGGACGAGAAATGGGGTATTCGCCTCGCGGGGATCCTCGCCCCGTAAAAAATATATATATATATATTTATATTTATTTATTTATTTTAAAATATAATATTTTATAAATAATTAAAATTAAAATATAATTTAATTTTATAATTATTAAATTTTAAATTATACTTAATTTTAAATTATTATTGATTTTAAATTTTTTACTTATTAAATATTATATTTTAATTTTAATTATTTATAAAATAATTTAATTTTATAATTATTAAATTTAAATTATACTTAATTTTAAATTATACTTAATCTTAAATTTTTTATTTATTAAATATTATATTTTAATTTTAATTATTTATAAAATATTATATTTTAAAATTAAAAAGAAAAAAATGGAGGATGGGGATCCCCGCGGGGATGGGGATCCCCGCGGGGCGGGGATGGGGGAAATTCCCCCCCGAGATTGGTGGCGAGGGCAGGGCAGGGAATCCTCGCCACTGGCGGGGGAGGGAGTGGGGGAGAATTCCTCGGCCCCGCCCCGCCCCGCCCCGTGATCACCCCTATGTGAGCTGTTGTTTTTGGTTCTAAAATAGCTTGTTGAAATTATGATGTATTTTCATGTATAGAGGTTGGATTGATATGAGGTTAAATTCCATGAAAAATATACTTCTAAATATATATTTCATATGAAGAAAGCAATGCCTAATTTTATTTCCAAGCATGTCAAATTTTAGCATGAAATTCATAGAAATTGTTTTCACTATTATGGAGCAGATTTTGGTATTTTTGGTATAAATCTTGGTAGAGGAGTCAAAATGCTATGCTGTAAAATTTTATATAAACTAGATACCTAGGAGTATAATTTTTATGAAGGGAAGTTGGTCTATTTATTTCCTCATTTTATTCTATGAGTTTTATAAGTGGTAATAAAAACTATTTTTGGTAATATGAACAGTCTATTGTTTTTCTCAAATATCTCGAGTTACAGATATGATATTAAGATGAATTTTAATGTTTTGGAAACTAGACATATAGGGGAATACATTTTTATAATAAGGTTACTTGGCCAAAAAATAACATTTTCCAAATAAAAAATGGCACACAAGTTAAATTAAGAATGCTGCCCCTATGCAGAATTTTGTAGGCAGAATTTTTAATGTATTTTCTATTATGGTTTAAATGTTGTTATTTTAAATATGTGCCTATATGAAAACACATTGAATTATATATGGCATGTAATATGATTTTTGATAAAGATCTATATATATAATCTTGTATATACATAAGTAAAGATTAATGTTAATGATATAAAATATTTATACATGATTAAACTTATGTACATGCTTGTTATATGCAATTATTCTTACATGTTTGTACTATAATGATAGAGTAAATTTTTATTTGAACATGCACTTATACTATGAAATAAGAAATGCTTTAGTATGACCATTTTCACATGTGGTGGTTGAATGATAACATGTTAAAGTACATAATTATTATGATATATGTTCAATTTTCAATACTCGTATTGTTATATGAATATATGAATACATGTGTATATATGCACTAGGGATTGTGCATCTTTTTACATGATCACATACATATGATATGCTATATTGTAAAGTTTTAAGAAAGAGACATGTTTTATGATGAGTACTTGAACGTGTATGATACATTACTTGATTGACATAGCATGATTATGCTAATACATGATATCTAATGGTAGCATGTTAAAAATTATTTGAATCATTATATGAACTTTGCATACATAATTATGCCATAACAACAATATATCTATCCTATTAGTGTAAGCCCTAGCCCCAATACATTGTAATAAAATACTTTAGTTAATAAATGAGGCATTTGTTTTATCTATTGTATTCCTGTGCATATCAATTAATAGAACTATCCAAGAATGTTTCAGTTTAAGTTATCATGTGTGAGGCACATGGTTGTAAGACCTTGAAACAATAGAGACTTCATTCTAAATATCCCTAGTCAGTCATTGTTATGGGAATAACAATGAATTAAGACTAGTATGCTCTCTCTGATAAGTTGAGTTCTGTCTTACGGATCATAAGGACAAGAGTGTCAATCAGAGATCATAGATACATGTTTAGAACATGGTATCTGGATTTGATCTGTTCATGAGAACACTACATGGTACAAGTCACAAGTGTTCCTTATATGCAAGTTTTGTATCGGAGTTCTTAGACCTAAAATCTCTATGAAACTCTTTATGAATTAGTGTGTACTTTGACATACACCTAACGTGCTCGTAACAGAGTGACAAGTACGGGTATGCATTGATTCATGTTAGAGAGCATGAGAAAAGTGAAGGGATTACCCCTCTCAATAAGAGAGAAAATATCATCGGCCACTTGATTAGTGAACTGAGAAGTGTATGGCCATACCGAGATGAAATAATGTGTAATCATTATTTATCTGAGAGTTCAGTGTCTCTGGAATATCAAGAAAGGAACTAATATATATAAGGATGACTAGTTTCATGACTTCTATTAATTCTGATATTTATGGGTAAGGGATTAGGCAAAATTGCATTAGGTCACTAAATGCCATATGCATTTTCATTTAATTTGGAATGCTATAATATCTTGCTAGAGAATATATATAGCCTTTGAATTAATTCATTGCAAACATTAAATGGACCTATAGGATCGCACACAAAGCATTAGGCTTAAAATATTTAAATAAAGTATTTGGCATTAATTTGGGCTTTCAATTAAAGTCAAATTAATGTGTGTAATGGGTATTAAAATTGCTATTGAACCTTGGTCCATGAGAGAGAGAAATTCAGCCCACAAGGTTTAATTTCAATTAATTAAATATCTTGTATTAACTTAATTAATTGAGTATTAAAGCCTAAAAGAATTTTAATCAAATTAAATCACTTAAATGGAAATTGAAGTGACCAAAATTCCTAGATAAATATCAAGGAATTTCGGCACATGTATAAATTTTAATTAAGTGATTTATTAGATTAAAATGTCTTATGTTTTATTTCAAATTAATTTGAATTTTAAATTCAAAAGAGTTTGAATCAATATATATTACTTATTTTAAGGAAGTGATTAAGGCTAAATTAACTATCTTAAGGTAGTGGATTTCAGAATTATCACTTACAAAATTAAATGATATATATTGGAAAACAAAAAGAAAACCCTAGCAAGTGTGTGTGTGTGGCGTGAAAACACACACACTCTTTCTCTCTCTCTCTCTCTCTCACATTTTTCTCTTGGCCGAATTCACAAGGAGAAAGGATTCTTCCTCATTCTTTTGTGTTCTTGGGCAGCAATAGCACCTAAAAGAAGTGCAAGATCAAATCTTGTAGCTTCAATCCATTGCCATTACACAATACTTAAATAAAGAGCTAGCAATCTCGGTTTTAAGCTTTGCTTGCAATTGTGCGTATGAACATAGAGAGGAGTGGCGTAAAGGCTGTTCCTTTGGCATTGGTGGAGAAGATCTAAGGCTGACATATCCTTCTTTGTTGCTGGTCATCATCAAAATCAAATATCGAAGTGCATATAAAGTTGTAAGTTTTAAAACCCTAAAATTGCATGTTTCGATTCTTGTTATGGAATTGTTTGGCATGTATGATCGAATTTTGTTGTTTTTCCGCTGCATGATTATCATGTACATACCATGTCATATTCCATCATATCCTATAATTATACATGTACAAATTGAATAGTTTAAGTGCAAGCATGATATATGAAAAGAGATTTAAATAAAGTATTGCCTGCAATTAGAGTTCAATTGTGGATAGATAGGCACCTATAGGGATATTGCAGCTACCATTATTGACCTGTTTAGGTCTAAAGTACATTTGATCCTATCGGATCATGAATAGCCCCATTTGGGTTGTTAGCTGACCATGTTTTGGTACATTTGATTGATCCACCATACAGTCCCGTTTGGGTCTATAATTTTGATATCCTTGGATATCCACCGTTTTAATACCCTCGGGTATCCACCATTCTCGTTATCCACCTTTAGAACTTAAGCAGGCCCGATTTGAGTATATATACATCACAGTTAATTATAGTATAATGTATAACTTTGGCATACGTTATATGGAATAGCTTATTTAACCATGGTTTCTAATGCATGTATTATATATATAAATGTACAGATCATTTATGTAATGATGATAATTATGGATGCTGAAGTAAATGTATGATTATATTGTTGTTTAAAAATTTCATATCTTATTTTATACCTATCTTTAACATGTCTTGTTTAATGTTTTAATTGATGTATGATATATAACATTTTGACAATCACTGTGAGTGGTTATTTTCCATGTTTAGTATTCCCTACTAAGCTTGATAGCTTAGCATGAGTTATTTTATCCATGTAGGTTCTTCCGTAGTCAAAACTTTTGCTCAGGAACATACTCTACATTAGAACCGGCCAACACCAGTTCGTAGAAGTTGGTGTAGGGACTTTTGATTAATTTTGTATAAGTTTCCTTAGCATATTTAACATGTATAACAGGTTATATAATATATGTATATCATATGGTAGGATAATGTTGTATTAAGTTTAATATGAAAATGTTAGTATGTGCATGTATCTAAGAGTTAGAATGGTTATGTATATAATATTAAAAAATGCTAATTGATAGACATGTGATTAACTATGAAAACTAGAGTAGTAATATACAATACGAATATTGATATGTTGTTTATATGAAGAGTTGTGGTGCACATGTAAATGTAATAATTGAAGTTGTGTGATATATCTAATTAACATATTGGCTAATTAATAAAAATGGATCTTTAGAATGATTAATATTGGCTAATTGGATTAACATCCTCATATAATATAACTGAAACTTATGTCCCCGTTTAAGCTTGATCGGTCTAGAGTACAGTTTGGCCCCGTTTAGGTCTACTGATTTGATATCTTCGAATGTCCACGATTTTGATTCCTAATCGTATTGACAGTTCCCGTTATCCACTATTAGAACCAAGGCAGGCTAAATTTTATTTACAGTACTGATCACAGTTTTCAAATCAAAGCATTACTTGCTTAAATATTCTTATTGGACCATATTATTGGTTTGATTATAGAAATTATTTCTCAATTGTAAATGTTAATATGAGTAATTGCCATCTATATGAATTATGTATATTGGAATATATGTTGTTCTTGTTGCTTTAATGTTTATATACTTGAGATATTGTTAAAGCTACAAATTTATTATTATTACTGGTATGTTATGTTGCATGTGATAAATATTGATTGTGTATGTTGATGACCGTTGTGAGTGGTCATCCATCATGAGTTATTTCCCCACTAAATTTTATAGCTTAGCATGAGTTATTTTTATTTGTATAGGTTCAGTAGACAAGATTTTTGCTCAGGCATGTTCTTTACATCAAGAAGGCCAACTCCAGACTGATAGGAATTGATATAGGCAGATTTTGTATTAATACTTTTAAATGTTTTGTATTATGGCTAATTATAAGGATGTATTTAATATGTGTAAAGTGAATTGTAACCAACTCACAATATGACTAAGCAAGAACATATGTGCATATAGTACTTAAAGTAGCATATACATAATATGGTATGCATGATGCTGAACATGAGATGAAATATGCGAATAGTTCTAGTAGCACCCATATGCTTATATAATATAGCATGATATGAGTAATGATAACATGATGAATATATGATTGATAATATACAGGAATGTTAGAAATGAAAGGCATGATTAATATGACTAAATTGATGTGATTAATGGGGTAATAGCATAGGGGGTGTTACAAATTATGGTATCAGAGCCTAGTTTTAGCCTTTTCTAGGTAATATGAATCTAGGATTCTATACTATGATATAATGTCTTATTAGCCTGATGTAGAAGTCCCTGTTTTCTTATAGGTATTAGATGGAGAACTTTAGAAATGCTATTGAGGAATTGGTTGAAAGTAATAGGCTAGCTAGAACAAAACCTTCCAATCTTGGATCTTTATCATCCAATCAAAATGAGATCCCGATATCCATTCCTACAGAAGCATTGTTAAAAATATCTTTAGACATGGCTCAAATTCTTTAAAGAATGACAACACCCAAAGCTCCAATATATAAAATTAGGAAGCACGGTGCAAAGGAGTTTGTAGGCACTAATTTGGAATAGTCAGCGGAAGCTAAATTTTGGCTGGAAAGGCTAGAGAGAATTTTTGATGAAATTCACTATCTAACAAGTCATATGGTGTCATGTGTTGTGTCCTTACTATAGGGAAAAACCTATGATTGGTGGAAGTTGGTTCTAAAGCAACCTTAATTACTAAATGAAGGGATATCACATGGCAAAAACATAATGATCACGCAGCGGAAAAATAAAAAATTTTGATCATACATGCCATGCAATATACAGTATAGAATCGAAACATGCAATTTTAGGGTTTTAAACAAACTTACATGCTTGAATGCACTTCAAAACCGGATTTTGCAATGACCAATATATAAGATGGACTTATATATCTCTGATCTCGATCCCCAATGACAAAGATGCTACCTTTACGCCACACCTTTCTATGCTCACACACACTTGTAAAGAAGGCTTAAAATGAGAGTGTTAGCTCTAATCTTTTTGTATTTGGCAATGGGTATTAAAATAAAGACACAAGATCTGATCTTGCTCTTTCTAGGGTTCACAAATGGCTGCCAAAAATCCGAAAGAAGAAGGAAGAATCCTTTCCCATTGAGAGTGGCGGCAATGAGAGAGAAAAACCTTACTAGGTCAAAATAAAATTAATCAATTTATATAAGTTGTTTAGGAATTCTTGTGGTGGCCAAAACCCCCTTGGTTTTAGGTATTATTTTCAGCCTTTATCACTTCCTAATTAAGTGATTTAAATTAATTCAAATTCCTTTAGTATTTTAAATTCAAATTAATTTAAAATGGCATAAGATATTTAATCAAAGTCCACCACTTATTTAGAGATTTTGCACATGCCAAAATTCACTAGGATTTTACCCTTTGAATTTTGGCTACACTCTCTCCTAATTAAGTGTTTCATCTTGATTTAAATGCTATTAGGATTTAATACTCAATTACCTTAATTATACCAAGATAATTAATTAATTGACATTAAACCTAGTAATGTTGATTTTCCTTTTCTGATGGACCAAGGTCCATTTACCAATTTAATACCCATTGTCCACATTAATTTGACTTTAAATAAAAGTCCAAATTAATACCAAATACTTTATCTTAAATATTTTAAGCCCAATGCTTTGTGTGTGATCCTATAGGTCCATTTAATATTGGTAATGAATTAATAAATAATCCAAAGGCTATATATATTCTATAGCAAGATATTATAGCATTCCAAATTAAATGAAAATGCAAATGGCATTTAGTGACCTAATGCAATTTTGGATAGTCCCTTACCCATGATTATCATAATTAATATAAGGCATGGAACTAGTCATCTTTATATACTAATTCCTTTCTTGATATTCCAGTGACACTGAACTCTCAGATAAATTATAATTACTCATTATTTCATCTCGATATGGCTATACACTTCTTAGTTTACTGATCAAGTGGTCGATGATAATTTTTCTCTTATCGAGAGGGGTAATCCCTTTACTTCTTTATGCTCTCTAACATGAATTAGTGCATGCCCATTCATACCCATACTTGTCACCTTGTTATGAGTACGTTAGGTGTATGTCAAAGTAAACAGTAATTCATAAAGAGTTTCATAGAGATTTTAGGTCTAAGAACTCCAATGAAAAACTTGCACATAAGAAACACTTATGACTTGTACTATGTAGTGTTCTTATGAATGGATCGAATCCAGATACCATGTTCTAAACATGTATCTATGATCTCTGATTGACACTTTAGTCCTTATGATCCGTAAGTCAAAGCTCAACTTATCAGAGAGAGCATCATAGTCTTAATTCATTTGTTATTCCCTTTACAATGACTGACTAGGGATATTTAGAATGAAGTCTCAATTGTTTCAAGGTCTTACAACCATGTGCCTCACACATGATAACTTAATTTGAAACAACATTCTTGGGTAGTTCTATAATTTGATATGCATAGGAATACAATAGATAAAATAAATGCCTTATTTATTAACCTATATGTTTTATAACAATGTATTGGGGGGCTTATACTAACAATCGCCCACTAGCACTAGTCCTAATTGGGCATAGCCCTAAGACCAAACACTCTCAAATGAGCTTCATGTAGATTTGGATGCAACTGTTTTGTCAAAGGATTTGTTATATTATTTTCACTTTCTATCTTGCTAATCTTAACATCCCCACGATCAATGATTTCTTTGATTAGGTGGTACCTTCTAAGTATGTGTTTGGATTTCTAGTGTGACCGGGGCTCCATGGCCTATGCGATGGCCTCGTTATTGTCACAAAAAATTTCTAATGGATCTAGAATGCTTGGGACCACTCCTAATCCATAAATGAAATTTCTAATCCAAATAACCTCTTTTGTAGCCTCACTTGTTGTAATATTCTCAGATTCTGTAGTTGAGTCAGCAACGATCTCTTGCTTTGAGCTTCTCCAACTGACAGCACCACCATTCAAAATAAAAAAAAAACTAGATTATGATCTTGAGTCCTAAGTGCTGGTTTGAAAAGCAGCATTGGCATAACCTTGTATGCCGAGCTCTTCTTGACCACCATACACCAAGAAGTAATCCTTAGTCCTTCGCAGGTACTTTAGAATCCTTTTTATAGTAGACCGGTGCTTTTCACCAGGGTCTTGCTGAAACCTACCGGTTATACTTAGTGTATGCGCAACATCCAATCTAGTACATAACATAGCGTACATGATATAACCATTGGCAGATGCATATGGATTTCTACTCATGTTGTCACTCTCCTCTTTGGTTTTAGGACACTATTCTTTAGTCAAAGGAACTCCCAACGCCAAAGGTATATACCCTTTCTTTGATTCTTCCATACTAAAATGTTTTAGTACTTTGTCTATGTACTTTTCTTGACTTAGTCCCAAAAGCCGATGCAATCTATCTCTTTAGATTCGAATACCAAGTATTGTCTCGGCTTCACCTAAATCTTTCATCGAGAAACACTTCCCCAACCATAGCTTAACCTTTTGCAATGTTAGAATGTCATTCCCAATGAGAAGGATGTCGTCCACATATAGGACCAAAAATACTATTACGCTCCCATTAACCTTCTTGTACACACAAGGCTAATCTTTGTTGTTAACGAAGTCAAATTCTTTGACTCATTTATAAAAATGGAGATTCTAACTCCAGGATGCTTGCTTTAATCCATAAATGGATTTTTGAAGCTTGCAAACCTTCTTAGGATGCTTGGGATTGACAAAACCCTTAGGCTATGTCATATACACATCCTCAAGTAGATTTTCATTAAGGAAAGTAGTTTTGACATCCATTTGTCATATCTCATAGTCATGATATGCAGCTATGGCAAGCAGGATCCTAATGGACTTGAGCATGACTACAGGTGAAAAGGTCTCATCATAGTCTACACCTTTAGTTTGTCGGAAACCTTTTGCTACTAGTCTACCTTTGTAGGTCTTGTCAGCTTTGAGTTTAAATAGCCACTTGCATTCAATTACTTTAGCACCTTTCAGTGGATCAACCAAGGTCCAAACCTAGTTATTGTACATTGATTGCATCTCGTATTTCATGGCTTTAAGCTAATTTTCCTAGTCAAGGCTCTCGATAGCTTCTCGGTAGGTAGTTGGATCCTCATGATCCACTAACTCAATAATGTCACTATCAACCTTCAATGCCCTAACTTGTTGCAATGGAAGCACGTGCTCTCACTCTCTTTGACCTTTTGTACCTTGGGCTTGGGTTAGGCCTCAGGTGCACTCCGGTGGGCTTCGTCTTGATTTACAGAGTCTTTAAATAAATTCTATACTAAGAAATAAATGAAACTTTTATAATAATCCATAATGGCATGCAAGCCATATTTAATTACATAACCCAGGGCCCATGAATGCACCATGCATATTCATTCATCACACAAAATAAGCAAACAAATATATATAACATTCATGGATAAAACAAAGTCTAGCTTTTAATTAATTAAGCCAAGCTCATTAGTGGAAATTGTGTACTTGAACCTTTAAGAGAAGACCCCGTGATAGGCCTGGGATGAAGCCTAATGGACTAAATCCTCTTATTGAATAAGTTCTCTTAAAAGCCCAAAACACATACTAGTTAGATTTGTGCTATAAATCAACTCTAGTATAATTTCCAATTTTTCCATTTTTAATATTATGTCATACAACCCATAAACATTAAAAATACAAATAATATGAACCAACATGAATTAAAACATAAAATTCATGAAGAACATATGCTACACATGGCATTGATAACAAAACAAACAAACAACATGAAGCTAGTTGTTTAATGCTCACATAATGCCACAAATGATGCACAAACACTTAAAACAATTTTATAAGCCATTTAATAACTTAAATAAGGTCATAAACATTGAGTTAAGGTTCTGTTCAGATATGCCCTAAATGTGTTTTTGCCATTTTAATCAAAATAAAACAAACAATGTTGATTAAACATGCAACAAACACAAACTAGTCATTGTTTTAAGTGATTTGTAAATTAATCAATTAAATTGTCATGGACCAGAATTAAAAAAATTTTTAAAACATGTCCAGACCTGTTATTAATATTTAAAAATAACTTACAAACATGCCAAATGCATTTTCACATTTAATTTTGAGAAACTAGTTGTTTACAAACACATATCATGCAAACTAGCACCTAGTTTCAAGATTAACATGTATAATCAGGTATATATAATTAAAACCGACCATGAATAGATCTAAGAACATCTTTGGAAAGTATATTAACATGTCATAATAATTATAATACCTAAATAATCATTTAAAATCGTTTTTACACTCAACCAATGCAAAAAACTCAAAATAGAAAATTTCAGCATTACGTTATATGTAACGAATGATTTTGAATCAAGATATAACCCATCCAAAGCACTAAAACAAGCATGATTAGGCTCTGATACCACTGAAGGGATATCACATGGCAAAAGCATAATGATCACGCTCTGGAAAAATTAAAAATTTTGATCATACATGCCACACAATATACAATATAGAATCGAAACATGCAATTTTAGGGTTTTAAACAAACTTACATGCTTGAATGCACTTCAAAACTTGATTTTGGAAAGACCAATACATAAGATGGACTTATATATCTCTGATCTCGATCCCCAATGCCAAATATGGACTTACATATCTCTAATCTCGATGCCCAATGCCAAAGATGCTGCTTTACACCGCACCCCTCTATGCTCACACACAAACTTGCAAAGAAGTCTTAAAACGAGAGTGCTAGCTCTAATATTTTTGTATTTGGCAATGGGTATTAAAATAAAGGCATAAGATCTGATCTTGTTCTTTCTAGGGTTCATAAATGGCTGTCAAATATCTAAGATAAGAAGGAAGAATCCTTTCCTCTTGAGAGTGGCGGTAATGAGAGAGAAAAACCTTACTAGGTCAAAATAAAATTAATCAATTTATATCACTTGTTTAGGAATTCTTGTGGTGGCCGAAATCCCCTTGGTTTTAGGTATTATTTTTAGCCTCTATCACTTCCTAATTAAGTGATTTAAATTAATTCAAATTCCTTTAGTATTTTAAAGTCAAATGAATTTAAAATGGCATAAGACATTTAATCAAAGTCCACTACTTATTTAGAGATTTTGTACATGCTGAAATTCACTAGGATTTTACCCATTGAATTTCGGCTACACTCTCCTAATTAATTGTTACATCTTGATTCAAATGCTATTAGGATTTAATATTCAATTACCTTAATTATAGCAAGATAATTAATTAATTAACATTAAACCTAGTAATGCCGATTTTCCCTCTCTCATGGACCAAAGTCCATTTACCAATTTAATACCCATTATCCACATTAATTTGACTTTAAATAAAAGTCCAAATTAATACCCAATTCTTTATCTTAAACATTTTAAGCCCAATGCTTTGTGTGTGATCTTATAGGTCCATTTAATATTTGCAATGAATTAATAAATAATCCAAAGGCTATATATATTCTATAGCAAGATATTATAGCATTCCAAATTAAATGAAAATGCAAATGGCATTTAGTGACCTAATGCAATTTTACGTAGTCGCTTACCCATGAATATCAGAATTAATATAAGGCATGGAACTAATCATCTTTATATACTAATTCGTTTCTTGATATTCCAGTGATACTGAACTCTCAGATAAATAATTATTACTCATTATTTCATCTCGGTATGGCCGTACACTTCTCAATTCAATGATCAAGTGGCCGATGATATTTTCTCTCTTATCGATAGGGGTACTCCCTTTACTTCTCTCATGCCCTATAACATGAATTAGTGCATGCCCAATCATACCCATACTTGTTACCCTATTAAGAGTACGTTAGGTGTATGTCAAAGTACACAATAATTCATAAAGAGTTTCATAGAGATTTTAGGTCTAAGAACTCCGATGCAAAACTTACACATAAGAAACACTTATGACTTATACCATGTAGTGTTCTCATGAGTGGATCGAATCCAGATACCATATTCTAAATATGTATCTATGATCTCTGATTGACACTTTAGTCTTTATGATCTGTAAGATAGAACTCAACTTATCAGAGAGAGCATACTAGTCTTAATTGATTTGTTATTCCCATAACAATGACTGACTAGGGATATTTAGAATGAAGTTTCAATTGTTTTAAGGTTAACCATGTGCCTCATACATGATAACTTAAACTAAAACAACATTCTTGGATAGTTTTATCATTTGATATGCACAGGAATACAATAGATAAAACAAATGCCTCATTTATTAACCTAAATGTTTTATAACAATGTATTGGGGCTAGGACTTACACTAACACTAGATCCCTTCAAATGGGAATTTTTCACAACTGAATTCAGGAAAAAGTATGTTACTGAAGCATACAGGCAAGACAAGCTAAAACAATTTATAAACTTGAGACAAAGAGTTATATCCGTGGCTGAGAATAAGAAAGAATTCAATCACCTATGCAAATATGTTCCTAATGAGATGTTAACTAATGCTTTTAAATGTAGATAGTTTGAAGATAGATTAAGTGATCGGATCAGAGAGAAGTTAATTGAACCTACATCTCTGCATGTGGTTAATTTCACTCAACTTATTACAGCAGCTTTGCGGGTCGAAAAGAATGAGATAGCCAAAAGAGAGAGAGAGAGAGCAGAGAAGAAATGGGTCCAAGGGTGGATCTTCCACTGGCAAAAGAGTTAAAGGAACAAAAGGGAATCTGCCAGCTGAGCTAGCCATAGTTCTGTAAAAAGAGACAAAAGACAATAATCTTCTCCAACATCTAAGTAGGGCAAATAAACTTCAGAGAAGCAGAGTGGGGGGCAACCATCAATGTGTCCCATAGTACTAGGCAGCATATGGACAATTTTAGGAAATTGGTTGGAGCATGCTTCAGATACAATAGCACCGATCATTTTATGGCTAACTGTCCCTCGAACCGGAATAAGGTTTTGGGAAATATGGTAGTAGAGGAGCTTTTAATGCACCCTCTTCTGGTAGAGGTAGAGGTAGAGGATATGAGGGATCGAATCATCAGGGATCCTAGTCTAGGAATGTGTCTAAATCTATAGATAGACCTATAACTCTAGTTTTTCCTAGTCGGGCTTGTGCAATAAAAGCTTGAGAGGATCAGAATGCTCTAGAAGTTATAGCTGGTATTTTTTCTCTCTTTAATTATGACATGTATGCACTGATTAATCATGGTTTCACTCATTTTTATGTTTGCATTAAGGATATATGTAGAAATATGTCTACTGTTCACGAACTAGATTATGATATTTGTGTAACCAATCCTTTGGGTCACAGTGTTGTTGTTAATAGAGTGTATAAACAGTGTCTTATTGTAATTAAAGGGAAAGAATTCCTTACTGATCTTATTGAATTACCCTTTCGGGAGTTTGATAATATACTGGATATGGATTGGTTGTCTAGACATCATGTAGTGGTTAATTGTGAAGCTAAAACAGTAACTCTTATTGATGTTGATGGTAAAGAAACTGTAGTTCAGGGTATTCAAACTAAACTATTAGCTAATGTAATAATGGCTATGCAAGCTAAACGATTTCTTAGAAAAGGGTGTGAAGCTTTCTTAGCCCTTATACTTGATTCAAGAAGAGAGAAAGCAAACCTTTAGGAGATTCTAGTGGTGAAAGAATTTCCTGATGTGTTCCCTAAAGACTTACTTAGTCTTCCACCTAAAAGGGATGTTGAGCTATCTATAGAAATTTTACCAGGTATAACTCCTATTTCTAAGGCACCATATAAGATGGCTCTTTTGTAATTGAAGGAACTAAAGATTTAGTTGCAGGAGTTTCTTGATAAAGGCTTTATTAGGCCTAGTACAATGCCTTGGGGTGCACTAATTTTATTTTTAAAGAAGGAAAATGGGTCTATAAGAAAGTGCATAGACTACAGACAGCTAAAAAAGGTGACAATGAAGAACAAGTACCTTTTACCTAGAATTGAAGATCTATTTGATTAGTTGAAGGGTGCTGGAGTGTTTTCTAAGATTGACTTGTGATTGGGATATTATCAACTTCGTGTTAAGGATGCAGATGTTCCCAAAATAGATTTAGAACCCGATATGGGCATTATGAATTTCTAGTAATGCCATTTGGCTTAACAAATGCACCAGCTACATTTATGGATCTTATGAATAGGGTATTTAGACCCTGCTTGGATCAATTTGTCATTGTGTTCGTAAATAACATATTGATTTATTCTAGAAATGGAGTAGAAGATGCTGAGCACCTGAAAATTGCTCTAAAGATTCTAAGGGAGAATAAATTGTATGCTAAGTTGAGCAAGTGCGATTTTAAGCTTAAGGAAATAGTTGATAGCACTATTTCCAGAAATAGCTCATAGTATTTTTGCAATATCTTGAGATTTAGATATGATAATTGGATAATTATAGTTGGGTTATAAAATAGACTCCCATATATACCTTTTTCACAAAGAAAGCAAAGTCTAAATATACCTCTAAACCTGCCTATAATTAATTTGAAAATCGGAGTCCTGTGTTGCCTACCATAATGAAAAGTCATTAGTAATTTCCATTAATCTTGCATTATAGAAATGATATTTCAATGATTCTTCAAGTTTCAGAAACTAGCAACATAGGAAAACAAGTTTGTAGAAGACAATTTTTGCTGAAAATGCCAGTTTGAAGGTCAAAAATCACTCACAAAATGAACTTGGAAACCAGTGGCTGCCTTGTCACGACTCAGACAACTGTCACAACTTGTGACAGTGTGTTCTCTGTAATGACTCGGACACTTGACATAAGTAGTGACTCCTATCTATTCAAGTCATCCCGTCTATCCGAGTTGATCCTCTTAAGCCTATATATTGATACAAAAGCATTTTTAGACCTTCTTAAACACTTTTAATGCATTGGAGGCATAAAGATAAAGGTTTTAAAAAAGAATAACATGTGATATCCATGTCCCAAAGTGTTATAATGTGTATGTAAACCTTGTTAAATAATTATAGAGTATATCTTGGCATAGAAACAACACATAATGAGGGGCGTATACATTAAACATTTGATGATATCATAGTATTAAGTGATGGGCATGATCAAAAGTTGAAATAAGTACATAGAAATTGTAAGCTAAGGTAAATTATTATTATTTACCATATATATGTGATAACATGAATATGATATGATGTGATGATTATATATCATTCCTATATGTTGTTATGCAAAATGCATAGTCACAAGGATAATATGAGCAAATTGTATAACTTATATTATGAATTGTGCATATATGTTTATGCACTAGAGAAGATATAGTTTTACATGATTATGTACATGTGCAAATGGTATACTATAAGTACAGTCTTGATGTATGAAATGACCATAGTATTACCTGTAAATAGAGTTCAAATGTGGATGGATAGGTGCCTATAGGAAAAATTACAGCTGCCACAGTTTGGCCCAATTGGGTCTAGAGTATAGTTGATCACGTTTGGATTATGAATAGCCCCATTTAGGTTGTTAGTCGACCATGTTTGGGTTTGCCTGACTGGTCTAGAGTACTGTTTGGTCCCGTTTGGGTCTACCGATTTGATATCTTCGGATATCCATCATTTTGATACCTAAGTCTATCGACAGTTCCCATTATCCACTATTAGAACCAAGGCAGGCTAAATTCTATTTACAGTACTGATCACAGTTTTCAAATCAAAGCATTACTTGCTTAAATATTCTTATTGGACCATATTATTGGTTTGATTATAGAAATTATGTCTCAATTATAAATGTTAATATGAGTAATTGCCATCTATATATATTATGTATATTGGAATATCTGTTGTTCTCGTTGCTTTAATGCTTATATACTTGAGATATTGTTAAAGCTACAAATTTATTATTATTGATATGTTATGTTGCATGTGATACACATTGATTGTGTATGCTGATGACCGTTGTGAGTGGTCATCCATCATGAGTTATTTCCCCACTAAGGTTTATAGCTTAGCACGAGTTATTTTATCTGTGTAGGTTAAGTAGAGAAGACTTTTGCTCAAGGATGTTCTCTACATTAGGAAGGTCAACTCTAGACTGATAGGAATTGATGTAGGCATATTTTGTATTAATACTTTTAAATATTTTGTATTATTGCTAATCAGCATATAAAGATGTATTTAATATGTGTAAAGTGAATTGTAACCAACTCACAATATGACTAAGCAAGAACATGTGTGCATGTAGTACTTAAAGTAGCATATACATTATATGGTTTGCATGATGCTAAACATGAGATGAAATCTACGAACAATTCTAGTAGCACCCATATGCTATATATAATATAGCATGATATGAGTAATGGTAACATAATGAATATATGATTGATAATATAAAGGCATGTTAGAAATGAAAGCCATGATTAATATCACTAAATGAATGTGATTAATCGGGTAATAGTATAGGGGGTGTTATATTTCTAATGGAGAAAGAAAGGATTTACAATTTTTTTTAGAGAAAAAGAAGATGTAAACCTTTAGAGAGGGAGAGGAAAAGAAAAACTATGTTTTCTCCCTTAGTTTGCCTAAATCCCACTATCCTTCTTCTCTCTCCTACATGTATCCTTTAGAAATTTGTGTGGAAGGGAAAGTTTCAATTTAACTCACTCCTAATTTCCTTTATCCCAAAATTTACCCCCTCTTATTTCTTTCTTTAAGTTTTATTCCCAAAGTTATCCTTCCTCTTAATTGCACCCTAACTGGCTTTTCTTTTATTAAAAATTTCCCACTAAAACATAATTATATCATAATTAACCACTTTATTATAATTTCTTCCCAATTTTGCACATGGTAAAATAATTATTTTACCTTCTTTTACTTAAAACAATAATTATCAATGTATTAGCTTATAATACTTCAATTAATTAAGCTAAATTAGACCTTAATGTCATATTAATTCCCATGAATCCTTTAGGGCCAATGTTAGGTCCTTACAATTATCATTTATTTATGTTTACATCACTCATAATCATTTATTTACATATTCATTTGTTATTTGCTTCTAACTTATGTTTTTATCTCTTTTTTATCTTTTAATTACATAATTACAACTTTTTCATCATTTCATTGTACATTTTTCTTTGATTAACATTTAATTACATATTTAATCATTTTTCGTCAACTATGTACATATTTATATAATTCAACATAAATTACCAATTGAATTCCTATTTTGCCCCTAGTAGTTTCCAATAAAAATGCTCAAGCTAGACACACGAGACATAGGCCTTATAAGTCTAAAATAAGTTGAGGAGACCATATGGAAAGCCAACGCCTCAATAAATAACATGCTGCTTTTCTTTTCTTTTTCTTACTTTCTCACATATTTTAAGGTGTGGATCCACCTTTGGTCCATTTATGCAAGTCGCCATGACTCACTACTATGGTAAATATCCCTATGGCTAACTAATTATATCCTATATCTCTAGTTTTGCTACCAAGTACTAAGGCAAAAATATTTCATAATTTCCACTAATTATGCATTATTCCCACATGTTCTCACATTTCCATATCATTTCACAAATAACTTCATATCATATAAATTATATTCATTGATTCATTGCTTTCCATCATCATACATTCACATTAGATAGCAATCACATACCAAATAACCAACATTTACCTATGTTTAAGTATACTTTATTGTTTTAATTCTCATACTAAGTTCATTTACTATTCTAATAATCATTCTATGTCAATTATTCATTTAAACATTAGAATGTTACCTTATATACCAATGTATACAATTTAACCATTATTTATACACAACCTTTCCTATACTTTCTCATACTATGAATTGATCTAACCATGTTTCTAAGGCTTGAATCATGCTTGTCTATTATTATTATCTCTTCATAATTAGCATTTATTTTGTTTTATTTTGCCTTTGGACTATTCAACCACTATGAGGTTTCATTCATATCAAGTTATTTATTTCATCTAAGTCATTCTAAACATGTTTTTCAAGCCTAATTAACATAATTCCAACATTTAATTAATTTAATTCCTTACATATCCCTCACTTCTTATACTTACATAATAGATATAAATACTAATCTTCCTTTTTTAATCTTGTTTTCATGCATTTAACTTTAAAAATCTCATTATTTATAACTTAATATCATTTATTTACCATTTATTTGAATTAAACACGTCACATACAAGAACCCTAAGTGACATAATAGGTTCCAGTTCCATTTTCATGCTTTTAATCGTACTTTATTGAATTTGATTTCATCAATTACATTATTTAACATCTGCTTTCATTTTTTTATCATTAATCTAACTTTAACTGATTTCACACACAAAAAT
This sequence comes from Excoecaria agallocha, assembly GCA_037975025.1. Lineage (NCBI taxonomy): Eukaryota > Viridiplantae > Streptophyta > Magnoliopsida > Malpighiales > Euphorbiaceae > Excoecaria > Excoecaria agallocha. The sequence goes on from JBBPFJ010000259.1 coordinate 86,778, forward strand.
CCTAACTTACATAACCTTAATCACATGAAATAAATTAGTTTAGGTATCAACTTACCAAATTTTCCAAGCTATTTCTCTATTTTCTCTTCCTTTCCACCTTTTTCTTCGTTTCTCCTTTGATTCCACTTGATTTACCTTGTATTCCATCCTTGGCCAAAATCCTTCATGAATTTTTTTGTCAATTTTCTTATTCCATAATTTAAAATATACTCAAAATATTAATCTTTACCTCAAAATCTACCTAAAAATCCTTTAAACTCATTAAGATTTCACTAAATTAACTTGAATTTTTTCTCCAAATCTTTCCTTCACAATTTTGTCTACATCCTTTACTTACAATAGGTTATTGAGATGGTTAGATATGAATTTAGGGCCTTGGAATTATTTAGGGCATAAGATTTGGTGGAATTAGGTTAAAAAAATGTAGAAGCAAATGAATAAAAGTGGAAAGAATATAGGATAATTCAAGAAGGAGAAGAGGAATGGAGAAACTACTGGAAATTTTGGGTTCTTTAGCCTTTTTATACCCATTCTAATTGGGATAAATCAGGTTTAACCAATTGGGCCTAACCAATTATGCCTAATTTAATTAAATAACCAATATTTTGGTCCAATTATTTTTCTACCATGTTTTTTGCTCTATTTCTTATAAAAATAGGTTTAAAATTATAGAAAATTAGTTTTTTAGGCTACTCAAATATTTTTGGGTCAATTTGACATCATTTCTCTGTCTGGTAAATTTTCACCAGTTTAGAAATCCATTTTTCGGTGCCATCGTAAAATTAAATTTTCAAAAAAAAAATATTCCACAATAATAATTCAAGTAATTCCATGTGTTCAAATAAATTTTTAGAGGCTTCTAGCATTATTTTCATACCTAATCAATGTTCGGTCAAACCTCTAATACGGCCCGGGTACATTTTTTAATAAAGGAGTGGCTTATGTGTAAGTTCTAATAGTAGTTTAGTAGCTTCAGAGTGCAAATGGCAATTTCTAAACCCAATCTTTATAAGTCTACACAGTATTGGCTAGGAACGTTTTTAGATTTTTATTTATTGCTTTCACTACTCCATTTGCCTGTGAATGGTAAGGAGGATTTGTGTTGCCAAATTCTATACTTCTGAAGCACTTGCTTGGTCTTTGTCTAGAGCTAAACCCCATTATCAAATACCATATCGTGAGGTACTCCTAATTTCTTAAAATACTCTACTTTTACCCATTTCATGAAATAACTAATGGCAACTATGATGTAACTAAGTCCATTTAATGTTGTTGGGTGAATCTCTCTAATAATGTCTATTCTCCAAGCTAAGAAAGGCTAAGGAGACAATAGATTGTATAATTCTGAAATAGAAATAGGCAAATGGCTTAAATCTACTTATTGCTGGCATTGATGGCATAACTTTACATAACATGAGCAATCTATGTCTATTATTAGCCAAAAGAAACCCTAGAGCATAATTTTCCTTGATAGAATTAGTCTTGAAGGTGTCAACATGGAAGAAAGTTTTAAGGCTTGGCAAGAAAGGAAAATTGAGCCCTAAGTTCATCAGAACATACAAAATCATAGAGTGCATAGGTCTAGTAGCCTATAAGCTAGCTTTGCAACCCAAGTTGGACAAAATATATAAAGTTTTCCATGTGTTTCTGTTATAGAGATATTAGTTAGATCCATCTCCTGTTATAGCACTAGGACATCGTATTATTTAACTATAATTGACGTATAAGGAAGAGCCAATTAGAATTTTTGCACGGGAGACAAAATAATTGAGAAATAAGATGGCTCCACTAGTTAAAGTGTTTTTTCAAGATACTAAAATAGAAGAGGCATTGTGGGAACTAAAAGAGGCAATATGGAGGAGTCATCTATATTAGTTTAAATTGGGTAATTTTTAGGATGAATTTCTTTTTAGAGGGAAATAAATGTAATGTTCTGAATCCTAATCACTTGAATAGTATTGTTAAAACAAACTTGACCCCTACATGATTTTATAAAAAATATGATAAAAGTAAATAAGTGATAAAAAATATTATGAAGAAAACTATGTATGTGATTAAAATAACAACAACAACAACACCAACAATAAAGAAAAGCTTTTATAGCATAGAAATTTACACCTAAAAACATATTTAATTGTGTGAACTTTGGAGTAGAAGGACCAAAATGGAAAATAGAAGGACTAAGCAAAATTTTTTTACCAAAAATATTTACCCTTTCTTTCTACCAAAACAATGTCATTTTGGGGTGACCTTTTCCTGCCACTCCTTTGGTACATTTTCCAGTTAGGTCACAAAACTTTCTTCTATTTTCTATTTTTTTCTTCTTTAATGTCACCTTATGCTGCTATTTTGTTCCCCCATAACCATCATGAACTAGTCACCACCAGAAGCTTTCTCTTCTCCCCTTTTTTCCTTTACATCGATTTTAGTAGCTTTTCCCTGTAGTTATTTTTCTTTCTTTAGTGTTGCTATCTCTATCATTTCCTTTATCGTGGACTAGCATAAGGTGCCATTCCTCCAGGTGAGGAAAACAAATTAGAGAGTGATGTTTAGCTCGATTAAAATGCAAATTAATAGGAAAAGAGATGAAATTTGAAATTCTTTTAGGGATTTCAATTTTCTAACACTTGTATTGTAGGGATTAAAAGGTGTGGTTAAGTTAAATTTATTATATTATATCCTTTAAAATCACTTTCATTTTTGTAATTTTTGTGTTTAATTAAATTAATGTTGATTATAAGATGTGAGAAGAAGATAGAAGGGTAAAAAAGTATAAGCCTGAATTTGTAGATTTTTTTTTGTCATTTTAATGCTTGTGGGGAAATTATTTGGCAACATCAAGGTCATTGAACATCCAAATATATTTTTTTCAATTTTAGTTAAATACTGTTAGAAATGCGATTACTTTTAGTGGGCGATTTTGGATGAATTAGTTAGAGTTTTGTAATTGATATGTATATGAAGACTTTATTATGAATTGATTGATGAAATATGGATGAGTGAGGTTTATTTATGGGGGTTTACTCTTATAAGGATTGAATTAGTGAATTTTTGCATGCTTATATTAATATGTGCATTAATTTGAGAGAGATATATGATGATATATAAATATGATTAAGAAAGGAAATGAATTTTTACTATTTTAAATTAATGAATATTATTACAATTGGGATGTTTGATTATTTACGCATAGAGTTAAAATAAGAAATGGGACTTTGCTTTTTTAGATGGATAAGCATCACTTAATTATGAAATGTATGCAGATTTATGAGTGTAATTGGGATAAGACATGAACTTTGCTTACTTAAGTTGACATGTAATACTTAGATATAGATTTGTTATGATTTATGAACATAAATGAGATAAAAACATGCATGTGAAGTTAATTTTGGGATATTTAGCCATTTGATATGTAACTGGACTTGGAGGTGTAAATGTATAATGTTTAATGTGATGAGCTATGCATATTTATTCTTGATAAATTGGAAAAGAATCATAGTCATGACTTGAATGAATTCAAAGTAGAAATTGAGATACCATGGATTGTGCCATGAGAGTGAATATGAAATTTAAAAATAATTTAAGTATAAATAAAAAAGAAAGGCATAATGACATTATGTGATGTATCCTAGGAATGATGATGGAAATCGATTTGGATTGTGATATATGTCTTTATGCAATATTGCAAAAAAACATGATATATATGTGTGTGCGTGTATATATGTATGTATGTATATGTGACACGCACTAGAGCCCACTTATTTTTGGTTGGGTTTTTAGAGGCTCATTTTTAGGGTTTAAGACTGGATGAGCCTCACTATAACTCATAAACTAGCCACTTCACAATCAAAAAGGGTTAGGCCTAAATTATTATTGATGGTCAACCTATGAAGGCATCCAATGTGGGCTCAAAGAGGCAGGTATCATGGAATCACCAACCAATAGAACGTTGGGAAATGAATCTTAACCTTTTGATGCCTAGAAAAAATTGGTGCCCGGGACATCACTCGGCATCTCAGTTAGTTGTTGTTGTATAATTAGGTTTTTGTTTATCAATCCACTACCTCTCTTTTCACACGATGCATTGAAAAAAAATAAATGCGTCAATCAAATAGTAAGTGGTAAATAAAATTAGTAAATAAAGTAAACCTACTATTTAGTTATTACAGAGGCAAATCATCCAAAGAAAAGATAAAATATCATACATAAAATGAGGTATTTATTTGGTTCAAAAACATTTGTTCCCACATATATATTTACAACATGAAGATGAAGAGTCTTTGTGAATTTTAAGAAAACACGGGATGAGTGATCCCAATTTTGATGAAAATACGACTCTTCTTTTATTGTGTGATTTTGGGATTAAAATAAATCACAAAATACATAAACAAAGCTAATTAATTAGTACATTAAAGGAAATTAAACATAAAATAAACTAATTAATTAATAAGAATAATCACCAGAGACATACTGGAATAAATAAATAAAAGAATATAGAATGCAAATCATGTCATACAAAAACAACAATGAACTTAAAATGCATGTAAATATTCAAAATGACCTATCCTAACAAAATGGTATTAAAACATGTTAAAAAGAAGGAAAATAGGGTTGTAGATGCCCTAAGATAAGGATAGACACCCAAACAAAAGAGAGAGACAGGACGAGAAGAAGGCATTGAGATGTCCCGTTTGTTGTTGATAGATGGCTGTCTGTGATGTCTTCTTCCCGTCTGTAACTCGAACATATAGGTAGAAGGCACAAATATAACTCAAAACAAGTACAACAATTCTTAAATCTTAAAAATGCAATTTTTAAAACCTTAAATCATGCTAAAACTATGAAAATAACAATAAAATGCAACTTAAGTCACACTATAACAAATTAATCGTGCAAATGTCAGAAATAAATCAGACAACTTTACCATGTATCAAAGGGAGAAAGTGACATCTAACATACCATCCTATAGGTTTAGATTATCATAAAATAGTTATGGCATCATAGGTATCATAAATACGCATCAAATGACATAAACACAACATCACAAGAAAAAGTTAAAGACAATCAATTACATGATTAATTTTAGAGAGAGAAACAAGGTTGAGGCCTAGAATATTATGGTCAGGATTTTCAATTCTGCAACACTAGGAATAGCAATCCCTGCTCTGATCCTTGATGCTCACGCTCAAAAACAAAAATTATTTCTATATATCTAATGCACAAAGCTTTGGTCTCCAATAATAGAGAATTGTTTTCTCTTTCTCAAAAACCTCCTCCTTTTCAAAAATATAAGGCCTAACAAAAACCCTAATTTTTTCCCTTAAATACCATGAGGAACGGATGTCAACCCCAACATTAATTCCCCAAAAAAGGAAGATTCAATCCTCTAAAATCTAGAATTGACAAATCTTCTAAAATTTAATCCAAATACAAAATTTTCAAAACTAAAAAAAGTGGGAAATCTAGAAATAACCCCATAGACAGGCATTCGTTATTGACAGATGGCTGTCCTTGATGCAATTCCCTAAAATTTATAAAAGTATCCCCAATCTAACCTGGACTGAATGAGGGTAGCAACAAACAACCTTCCTTCTATGATAGACATCCATCTATCACTGCTACAGCTTAAAATCAAGGTTTTTATTTAAAGTTCATTTTCAAAACTCTTAGAAAATCATGTTTGGAAAATCATAAAACTTTAATGAAAATGTAGAGATCAAGTTTGAAGCTTTGAGATTCGTGCTTTCCATCAGAAATATATTGATTCCTTCTCATTGATAACCCTAATCTATGCTACCTCAAATCAGGGTGTCTACAGTTGCCCCCCAATTTTGGGGAACTGATGCACTAGTACCAAAGTGAGCAAAAATTCTGAGCAAAAGGAAAAGAAATGCATACCTAAGGCAACAAATCCCTTATTGATTATTGTAAAACACTTACCATTTAAGGGTGTGAGTCTTTAATCAGGATGTTACCATCATCTTGTTGACATGTTAACCCTTGGTTTGGTAGTTAGCATCGACTTATCGATGTGTTAACCCTTATTTGATTATCCGATTAGCACCATCTATCAGCATGTAGAATCACGATAAGTAATTCCATTAGGATAGAAACTAGACTCACAACCTAAATTTCTTATAAAGAGGTCAAAGTCTGGTTCCCCCTTTAAGATTGTCAAAATCTAGCTTGAACTACAATGTTGTCTGTAGCCCTATCATTAGGAGCATCTGCAATGTTTTATGAATATCTTAATATTTAAAAGCTCAAATGGAGTTATTTTTATTGATTTAGAAGCTAAAGACATAGGGGGAAAAATTTTAAAAAGTATTTAGCCTGAATCTAGCTAGAAACAAGTCAAAAACACAAAACAAATTGAACTAGGGAAGGTGCCATATCACGAGTCGGCACCACTTGTGATAAGTTGGCACCTTTGGCCTCTGTAATGAGTTGGCACCACCTATGCCAACTCGACATAGATCCAAACCTTCCTTCCTTACTTTCTAAACACTAAAATTCTAGTCCAAAGTGACCAAATGCATTCTAAACATGAATTATGATAAAAGGACCTATAAATAAACTATATTATTATGGATTTCCAATAATGTAGTTGAACTTATTAATTGGTTAACACCTTGATTGGATATATATATATATATATATATATATATATATATATATATATATGATTAAAGATGTTTCAATTAAGTGATGCATATATGTATATATTATATTCAAAAGAACATACATTGATGTTCAATGTTACACTCTTATGATCACTTGTGGATATTTACATATACATAATGTACATTGAGATTGGTTGAATGTGATGGATGAAATAATGGGAAAGATGATTCAATGCCTATATATAGAACTTAGTTTTTGATAGATAGGCATGCTTATAGGGTACAGTTGCAGCTGCCATAGTTTTGACCCCTTTTGGGTCCATAGTTTATCCCTATTTAAGACCACAATGGTGATCTATTTTGGGTCGTATGATTGATACCTATGAGTATCCACATGATTAAATACATATAAGTATTCATATGATTCATACCAATGGGTATCCACCCATAGAAATTAAGTCAAAATTCACAGGAAATGATGAAGAGATAAATGATATGCTAATTAATGATGTAATATATGATTGACTTGCATTATAATATTATTATGACATATTATTCTCTTTAATAGTTAGACTAGCTTTGTAAGGACCCAATCATGGCCCTAACCAAATTACAGTAAAGTGAGGAGAATTATGGTTAATTAGGGCCAATATTGAATTATTTTGCACTGTTAAGGTCGAATCCCATTAAGGGTATTTTGGTAATTTTAGCATGAATGTAAATTTGTGTATGGTTAAAATGTTAGTGTAAGCCCTAGCCCCAATACATTGTAATAAAACACTTTAGTTAATAAATGAGGTATTTGTTTTATCTATTGTATTCCTGTGCATATCAATTGATAGAACTATCCAAGAATGTTGTTTCAGTTTAAGTTATCATGTGTGAGGCACATGGTTGTAAGACCTTGAAACAAATGAGACTTCATTCTAAATATCCCTAGTCAGTCATTGTTATGGGAATAACAAATGAATTAAGACTAGTATACTCTCTCTGATAAGTTGAGTTCTGTCTTACGAATCATAAGGACAAGAGTGTCAATCAGAGATCATAGATACATGTTTAGAACATGGTATCTGGATTCGATCCACTCATGAGAACACTACATGGTACAAGTCATAAGTGTTTCTCATATGCAAGTATTGTATTGGAGCTCTTAGACCTAAAATCTCTATGAAACTCTTTATGAATTACTGTGTGCTTTGACATAAACCTAACGTGCTCGTAACAGAGTGACAAGTACGGGTATGCATTGATTCATGTTAGAGAGCATGAGAGAAGTGAAGGGATTACCCCTCTTTATAAGAGAGAAAATATCATCAGCCACTTGATTAGTGAACTGAGAAGTGTATGGCCATACTGAGATGAAATAATGAGTAATCATTATTTATTTGAGAGTTCAGTGTCACTGGAATATCAAGAAAGGAATTAATATATATAAGGGTGACTAGTTCCATGTCTTATATTAATTCTGATATTTATGGGTAACGGACAATGCAAAATTGCATTAGGTCACTAAATGCCATATGCATTTTCATTTAATTTGGAATGCTATAATATCTTGCTAGAGAATATATATAGCCTTTGAATTAATTTATTGCCAACATTAAATGGACCTATAGGATCGCACACAAAGCATTAGGCTTAAAATATTTAAATAAAGTATTGGGCATTAATTTGGGCTTTTAATTAAAGTCAAATTAATGTGTGTAATGGATTTTAAAATTGCTATTGGACCTTGGTCCATGAGAGAGAAAAATTCAGCCCACAAGGTTTAATTTCAATTAATTAATTGTCTTGTATTAATTAAGTTAATTGAGTATTAAAGCCTAAAAGAATTTAAATTAAATTAAATCATTTAAATAAATAATTAATTGGCCGAAATTCCAAGATAAAAATCAAGGATTTTTGGCACATGCACATTAATTATGTTAAGTGATTTTATTTAATTAAATGTCTTGTGTTTTATTTCAAATTTGAATTTTAAATTCAAAGGAGTTTAAATCAATATATATTACTTATTTTTAGGAAGTGATTGAAGTTGAATTAATTATCTTGAGATAGTAAAATTTAGATCAAACACTTGCCAAAAGATAAGGATATATATTAGAAAAGAAATAAAACCCTAAAAGAAATAGAATGTATTTGGCGTGAAACCCTAATTTCTTTAGGTTTTGGCGTGAACTTCTCTCTCTCTCTCACTTAATTATTTTGGCCAATTTCCACAAGGAGAAATGATTGTTCCTCATTCTCTTATGTTCTTGGGTAGTAATAACAACCTAAGAGAAGTACAAAATCAAATTTTGTAGTTTCAAACCATAGCCATTACACAATACTAATTTTGAGAGCTAGCAATCTCGATTTTAAGCCGTCGGTGCAATTGTGTGTGTGAACATAGAGAAGAGTGGCGTAAAAGGCTGTTCCTTGGCATTGGTGGTGAAGGTATAAGGCTAAGATATCCTCCTTGGTTGCTGGTCATCATCAAAATCAATTTTTAAAGGCATCTAAAGTTGTAAGTTTTAAAACCCTAAAATTGTATGTTTCGATTCTTGTCATGGAATTGTATGGCATGCATGATCAAATTTTATTATTTTCTGCTGCATGATCTTTATGTGCATACCATGACATATTCAATCAGTGGTATCAGAGCCTAATCATGCTTATTTTAGTGCTTTAGATGCATGAAATAATTAATCAAAAATCGTTATTTTAAATACATGCAATGCTGAAATTTTCTGTTTTGAGTTTTTTACATTATTTTGGTGTAAAAATGATTTTAAATGGTTAGATAGGTTTTATAATTAATATGACATGTTAATATATTTTCCTAAGATATTCTAGGAGCTATTAATGGTCGGATTTAATTAATAATACGTGATGGTACATGTTAATATTAAAACTAGGTGCTAGTTGGCATGTTAATTGTTAGTTTAACAACTAGTTTTCAATATTAAATGTAAAAACGATTTTGGCATGTTTGTAAGTGATTTTTAAAGATTAAATATCAGGTCTAGACATATTTTAAATTTGATTTTAATTCTTGTCCATGACAATTTAATTGATTAATTTTAAAATCACTTAAAACTATGACTAGTTTGTGTTTGTTACATGTTTAATTAATATTGTTTGTTTTGTTTTGATTAAAATGGTAAAAACACATTAAGATCAGATTGGTACAGAATATTAAATCAATATTTATGACCTTATTTTAATTATTAAATGACTCATAAAATTGATTTAAGTATTTGTACATTTTGTGGCATTACATAAGCATTAAATAACTAGTTTTGTTGTTTGTTTGTTTTTATATGCATGCCGTGTATCATATATATGTTCTTCATGATTTTTTGTTTTAATTCATGTTGGTACATATTATATGTATTTTTAATGTTTATGGGCTGTATTACATAAAATTAAAAAATGGCAAAATTGAAAATTATACTAGAGTTGATTTATAGCACAAATCTAACTAGTTTGTGTTTTGGGCTTTTAAGAGAACTTATTCAATAAGAGAATTTAGTCCATTGGGCTTCAGCCTAGGCCCATCACGGGGTCATCTCTTAAAGGTTCAAGTATACAGTTTCCATTAATGGGCTTGGCTAATTTAATTAAAATTGGACTTTGTTTGATCCATGAATGTTATGTATATTTATTTGCTTGTTTGGTGTGATGAATGGATATGCATGGTGCATTCATGGCCCCTGGGTTTTGTAATTAAATATGGCCTGCGAGCCATTATATTTTATTGTAAAAGTTTTATTTATTTCTTAGAATAGAATATACTTGAAGACTTTGTAAATCAAGACGAAGCCCACCAGAGTGGAGAAGCCAAACTCGAAGATTCTTATGTACTAGTATAGAATCTTAGTTGTAGGTTTTTGGGCCCATATTTATCATGCTTTACTTTATACAATTATATATATATATGCATGTTATGTATTGATGACAAAGCATATGCCATGTAAGCCGTAATAAAATGAATTCCTAAAAATAGTAAGTCACAAAGTTGCCTTCCTAATTAGAAACATGTCAAGGCATCGATCATCGGTCACGTAGACTAGGAGTCCTAGATGCGCCCGATTATCTTTATGAGGCATGGGTTGTGAATATAGGTTGGACTTAACATGGAAAGGGATGCTCGGACCTAGGCAACTAATAAATGGGTTTGTGCTATAACATCTTAAGATGTTAGCCCGTTTGATCCAAGAGTCATGTACGAGACATGATTGGAGTTTTTCCTACCTAAGTAACTTAACTTGTTAGGTGTACAAGCTCATATTGACTAATGAGTTGTTGTGAAAAGTGGATCTTGGCCCACATTAAATCACTAACGTGAATTATTTAAAGGGATATTAATTCGGTTTGTGGGATTATAAATAAGACCTCATTTAATCTTGCTAAATTTTATTGTAGATTGAAAATGGCATCTTCAAACAACAATTTCTCATTGCGATCGGTCCTTGAAAAGGACAAATTGAATGGCACCAATTTCATAGACTGGTCTCAAAACTTAAGAATAGTTCTTAAGCAAGAGAAAAAGTCGTATGTTTTGGATGCACCCTTGCCTGAAGAACCTGCTAGGAACACCTATGCGGTTCAAAATGAAACTTTTGAGACCAAGAAGAGCGACTCCAATGATGTGAACTATCTAATGCTGGCCACTATGGTGCCTGACTTACAAAAGCAATTTATGGACCAAGAGGATTATGCGATCATGGTGCACCTCAAGGAGATGTTCCAAGAGCAAGTTCGTCACGAGATGTTCTTGACAACAAAGGCCTTGATTTCTTGTAAGATGGCTGCGGGTACTCCTGTTAGTACCCATGTACTCAAGATGAAAGGGTATCTTGATACTTTTGAGAAACTTGAGGTACAAGTGCCAAAGGAATTGGCCACTGACTTGATCTTAGGATCATTGACTGATGATTATGATCCATTTGTGATGAATTATAACATGCATGCAATGAACAAGTCAGTCACTGAGCTCCATGGGATGCTTATGAATGCTGAAGAGAACATTTGAAAGACCAATCCCGTATTGATGGTTCAAGGGGGCATTAAAAAGGGACCCGCTAAGGGAAAGGGAAAGGGAAAGGCAAAACCCAAAAATGACCTGGCTCGGTTCAGGTCAAGTGGGAGTGCACCTCAGGCCCAATCCAAGCCCAAGGTACAAAAGCTAAAAGAGAGTGAGAGCACTTGCTTTCATTGCAACAAGATAGGGCATCGGAGGAAGAATTGCGCTCTCTTCAAGGAAGAACAAAAGAAGAATGGAGCCAAGGCGTCCAGTTCTGGTATTTTTGTTGTTGAGATTAACCTTTCTATTTCTACCACTTGGGTATTGGATACCGGTTGTGGTTCTCACATTTGTTCAAATGTGCAGGGGCTAAGAAATAGGCGGTTACTTGGGAAGAATGAAGTGTACCTCTGTGTAGGGAATGGAGCACGAGTTGCTGCCATAGAGATAGGTGACTATCAACTCACTTTACCTTTCGGACTTTGTTTAGTTTTGAAAAATTGTTATTATGGGCCTGCTATGAGCAGAAACATTATTTCAGTTTCATGTTTGGATTTGGATGAATTTGATTTTTTTATTAAAAATGGCAATGCTCATATTCGTCGCCAAGGCATTTCTTATGGCACTGCCATGTTGCAAAATGGCCTTTATATCCTTGATTTACAAAACAAAGAGTCCATATACAACATTAATACAAAGAGGGTTAAATCAAACGAATTGAACCCTACTTACTTCTGGCATTGTCGTTTAGGACATGCAAACGAAAAATTTATTTCAAGACTCCACAAAATTGAAGTGCTTGGGTCATTCGACTTAGAGTCTTATGATACATGCGAGCCATGTTTGTATGGAAAAATGACAAACAGTCCTTTTAACAAGAAAGGTGAAAGGACTAATGGCTTATTGGAACTAATACATATCGATGTATGTGGACCATTAAGTACACAAGCTAGAGGTGGTTTTAGCTACTTCATGACGTTCACAGATGACTTCAGTAGATATGGCTATGTCTATCTAATGAAGTACAAATTTGAAACTTTTGAGAAATTCAAAGAGTTTAAGAACGAAGTAGAAAAATAACTTGGCAAAAGTATAAAAGCCATTCGATCAGATAGGGGTGGCGAATACTTAAGCCAAGAGTTTGACAGTCATCTAAAGGAGTGCGGTATTATTTCACAGCTCACTCCTCCCGAAACGCCACAATGGAATGGTGTGTTCGAAAGGAGAAATCGAACTCTATTGGACATGGTTCGATCTATGATGAATCAAGCTAATCTATGATGAATCAAGCTAATCAAGCTAATCTATGATGAACTTGGAGAAATTCAAGCATCACAAACTCCTATAGAGGATGAGTTGGAAATGGGATCAAGTTCACAACCAATTGTGGAACAAGAACCCATTACAAAAGAACTTAGAAGGTCTGGTAGGGTACGTCAGGAGATTGAGAGATATGGATTTCTAATCACTGATAGTGACACTATTGAGTTAGTAGATCGTGAGAATCCTACTACCTACCGAGAAGCTATTGAGAGCTCAAACTTGGAAAATTGGCTTGAAGCCATGAAATCTGAGATACAATCAATGTATGATAACCAGGTTTGGACCTTGGTTGATCCACCGAAAGGTGCTAAGGTAATTTAATGCAAGTGGCTATTCAAACTCAAAACTGATAAGACCTATAAAGGTAGACTAGTAGCAAAAGGTTTTCGACAAACTCATGGTGTAGACTATGACGAGACCTTTTCGCCTGTAGTCATGCTCAAGTCATTTAGGATCTTGCTTGCCATAGCTGCATATCATGATTATGAGATATGGCAAATGGATGTCAAAACTGCTTTCCTCAATGGAAATTTACTTGAGGATGTGTATATGACCCAGCGCGAGGGTTTTGTCAATCCCAAGCATCCTACGAAGGTTTGCAAGCTTCGAAAATCCATTTATGGATTAAAGCAAGCATCCCGAAGTTGGAATCTTTGTTTTGATGAGGCAGTCAAAGAATTTGACTTCATCAAGAATGAAGATGAGCCTTGTGTGTACAAGAAGGTTAGTGGGAGCATAGTAGTATTTCTGGTCCTATATGTGGACGACATCATATTGGGAATGACATTCCAACATTGCAAGAGGTTAAGCAATGGTTGGGAAAATGTTTCTCAATGAAAGACTTAGGTGAAGCCGAGACAATACTTGGTATTCGAATCTATAGAGATAGATCGAATTGGCTTTTGGGAATAAGTCAAGAAAAGTACATAGACAAAGTACTAAAGCATTTTAGTATGGGAGACACAAAAAAAGGGTACATGCCTTTGGCTTTGGGAGTTCCTTTGACTAAAGAACAGTGCCCTAAAACTAAAGAGGAAAGGGACAACATGAGTAGAATCCCATATGCATCTGCTATTGGATCTATCATGTATGCTATATTATGTACTAGGTTTGATGTTGCTTATGCACTGAGTATAACCAGTAGGTTTTAGCAAGACCCTGGTGAGAAGCACTAGTCTGCTGTAAAAGGGATTTTGAAGTACCTGCGAAGGACTATGGATCACTTCTTGGTGTATGGTGATCAAAAAGAGCTCGTCATACAAGGTTATGCCGATGCTGCTTTTCAGACCAGCACTTAGGATTCTAGATCGTAATCTGGGTTTGTTTTTGTTTTGAACGGTGGTGCTGTCAGCTGGAGAAGCTCGAAGCAAGAGACTGTTGCCGACTCAACTATAGAATCTGAGTATATTACAGCGAGTGAGGTTGCAAAAGAGGCTGTTTGGATTAAAAATTTCATTTCTGGATTAGGAGTGGTCCCAAGCATCCTAGATCCATTAGAAATTTTCTGTGACAACAACGGGGCCATTGCACAGGCCAAGGAGCCCCGATCACACCAGAAATCCAAACACATACTTAGGAGGTACCACCTGATCTGAGAAATAATTGATCATGTGGATGTTAAGGTTAGCAAGATAGCAAGTGAAGATAATGTAGCAGATCCTTTGACGAAAAAGTTGCGTCCAAATCTGCACGAAGCTCATTTGAGAGCATTCAGTCTTAGGGCTATGCCCAATTGGGACTAGTGCTAGTGGGAGATTGTTAGTGTAAGCCCTAGGCCCAATACATTGTAATAAAATACTTTAGTTAATAAATGGGGTATTTGTTTTATCTATTGTATTCTTGTACATATCAATTGATAGAACTATCCAAGAATGTTATTTCAGTTTAAGTTATCATGTGTGAGGCACATGGTTGTAAGAACTTGAAATAAATGAGACTTCATTATAAATATCCCTAGTCAGTCATTGTTATGGGAATAACAAATGAATTAAGACTAGTATGCTCTCTCTGATAAGTTGAGTTATGTCTTACGGATTATAAGGACAAGAGTATCAATCAGAGATCATAGATACATGTTTAGAACATGGTATCTGGATTCGATCCACTAATGAGAACACTACATGATACAAGTCATAAGTGTTTCTCATATGCAAGTTTTGTATTGGAGTTTTTAGACCTAAAATCTCTATGAAACTCTTTATGAATTACTGTGTACTTTGACATACACCTAACGTGCTCGTAACAGAGTGACAAGTACGGGTATGCTTGGGTATGCATTGATTGATGTTAGAGAGCATGATAGAAGTGAAGGAATTACCCCTCTCTATAAGAGAGAAAATATCATCGGCCACTTGATCAGTAACTGAGAAGTATATGGCCATACCGAGATGAAATAATGAGTAATCATTATTTATCTGAGAGTTCAGTGTCACTGGAATATCAAGAAAGGAATTAATATATATAAGGGTGACTAGTTCCATGCCTTATATTAATTATGATATTTATGGGTAAGAGACTATGCAAAATTGCATTAAGTCACTAAATGCCATATGCATTTTCATTTAATTTGGAATGCTATAATATCTTGCTAGAGAATATATATAGCCTTTGAATTAATTCATTAATTTATTGCCAACATTAAATGGACCTATAGGATTGCACACAAAGCATTGGACTTAAAATATTTAAATAAAGTATTGGGCATTAATTTGGGCTTTTAATTAAAGTCAAATTAATGTGTGTAATGGGTTTTAAAATTGCTATTGGACCATCCATGAGAGAGAAAAATTCAGCCCACAAGGTTTAATTTCAATTAATTAATTATCTTGTATTAATTAAGTTAATTGAGTATTAAAGCCTAAAAGAATTTAAATTAAATTAAATCATTTAAATAAATAATGAAGTGGCCGAAATTCCAAGATAAAAATCAAGGAATTTCAGCACATGCACATTATTTATGTTAAGTGATTTTATTTAATTAAATGTCTTGTGTTTTATTTCAAATTTGAATTTTAAATTCAAAGGAGTTTAAATCAATATATATTACTTATTTTTAGGAAGTGATTGAAGTTGAATTAATTATCTTGAGATAGTAAAATTCAGATCAAACACTTGCCCAAAGATAAGGATATATATTAAAAAAGAAATAAAACCCTAAAAGAAATAGAGTGCATTTGGCATGAAACCCTAATTTCTTTAGGTTTTGGCATGAACTTCTCTCTCTCTCTCACTTAATTATTTTGGCCAATTTTCACAAGGAGAAAGGATTGTTCCTAATTCTTTTGTGTTCTTAGGTAGTAATAGCAACCTAAGAGAAGTACAAAATCAAATTTTGTAGCTTCAAACCATAGCCATTACACAATACTTATTTTGAGAGCTAGCAATCTCGATTTTAAGCTACCGGTGCAATTGTGTGTGTGAACATAGAGAGGAGTGGCGTAAAAGGCCGTTCCTTGGCATTGGTGGTGAAGGTCTAAGGCTAATATATCCTCCTTGGTTGCTGGTCATCACCAAAATCAATTTTTAAAGGCATCTAAAGTTGTAAGTTTTAAAACCCTAAAATTGTATGTTTCGATTCTTGTCATGGAATTTTATGGCATGTATGATCAAATTTTATTGTTTTCCGTTGCATGATCTTTATGTGCATACCATGACATATTCCATCATAAAATTAAGAGTAAAGAGGGATATAGTTTAAGTAAATTAGAAGTAGGAGTGTTAAATGTTGTTAAATATAAGTTTTTGAGGGTTAAGATGTATAAGGGCAATTTTGGAAATTGGATTTTGGGATATTTATCCGACTAGGCAATTAGGAACTTCCTGAGGGAAGTCACCATAAGGGAGGGGAGAATGAGGGGATCGGCATTATTGGAGAAGGTTAGCTCTCTCTCTCTCTCTCTCTCTCTGCTGGTTATGGTATGGAGCTAGGGTTGGTGTGGAAGATTAAAGGTAATGTCTTCAATTAAAGATCTCTTTTTCCTCTTCTTTTTTTTATATATGATTTCTGGTTATTAGGGATTACAAGATCATGTTATTGTCTCTGTGTGTAAGGAAAAAGGAGAGAATCGGATAGATCAAAGATAGAAGAAAGAAGAAAGAGCTAGATTAGTGGACTTCCTAAGGAAATGAAGCTGGTATTGAGGTATGGGAACCCTAGATCCATGGTTATATGATGATTTTTTTTTTCTATGTTCTTACATGTGTTCCCTTAGATGAATTGAAGGTTAAGTTTTTAGTGGTTAGATGATCCAAGAATAAGTTATTCTAAGTACTTGAGGTGAGTTTTGGGATTTAAAATCATTAGAGATGGAAATCGGGATTTTTAATCGAGACTGTCGTAGTCCCTGTGTGGCCACGTGATTTTGTTTGGATTCCCAGGCGTGGCCACGTGATTGTTTTCTTTGGTTCCCAGGCGTGGCCACGTGAGTGTTTTTTTTGGTTCCCAGGCGTGGCCACGTGAGTGTTTTCTTTGGTTCCCAGGCGTGGCCATGTGTTTCCTTGGTGTTTCTTGCATGGCCACGTGATTCCCTTTGGAATTCCATGCATGGCCACGTGATTATCTTTGGTTCTCCCTACGTGGCCATGTGATAGCTTGCTCTTTCTCTTTGCGTGGTCATGTGAATGGTTGCCTTTCTCTCTGTGTGGCCACGTGTATGGCTTACTGACCCTGTGCTTGGCCACGCATTTGGCCTTTGTTCTTCTTGAGTGGCCGAGTATGCCTCATTCTTTGGCATGGCCACACACATGTTTTCATTTAATGGTTCCATTATACACTCTAAGCTATAAATTGCTTATGCATCATGAATCCCATATTATAAAATATAATTGAAGAAAATTAAATGAATTGTAACTAATACATGTGATGATTATATTTACTATAATGAGGGCTAGGAAGCTATATGATTTATAATGAAGCAATTGAATGGTAAGTCTTTCCAAGGCAATACGAAATAATATAGGTAGATGTTAATCTCATATGTGAACACTTTCATCAATTGTTTGACACAAAATGCATGCATATATTACATGAGATATATTGAATATGCGATGATTAAATTGAGTATAATGAAGCCGGTGAAATGGTTATGAAGAACCACACAAGTACATTCTTATTAAATGAATATGTTTTAGGCATTAGATCATACGTTCATGGTTTATGTCTATAAGCATGGTTTCAAGAACTATCAGGATCGATATAAGCGTAATTAATGTGACATTTAAAAATCATAATGCTACTTCATGATCTTATGTTCAATGATATGTATTGCATTGGGTTTTAAAACATTAATTCCGAGCTAGTATTGCATGATACTTTGTTGTTATTATGTTAAAGCATACTCATGCAAGATATAAGTTATCTGGTAGCTATGCATGTATAAGCAAGTGATATGTATTCTTGAATATCATGGCTTTAAGCCAGTATTACTATGAAGTGAATATTATGTGTTCAATTGTGTAAAACGGCTTTAAGTAAATGTTATATTAAATAAGAAGAATTTGATGAATGAAAGATGTTCTTAAAGTGATAAGCCTGCGGGTCTTAGTTCAATTGTGGATTAGATAGGCATGCCTAGAAGGATTTAGCAGCTGCCATAGTTGACCCCATTTGGGCCTTGTTCCTTATGGAACCATCGTTCGGCCCCGTTTGAGTCTATTGTTTGTTCCTTGCTGGAACCATTGTCGACCCCATTTGGGTCTATTGCTTTGTTCCTTTATGGACCATAGTTCTGCCCTTTGGGTCCATCGTTTGATACCTTCGGTATCCATTATTCCCGTTAGCCACCCTTTGAACTAGCACTTAGGTAGGCTATTAAAAGTTAAAAGAATCAGCAATGTACTATTAAATAAAGATGCATGTATATATATATACATATACATATATATAGCAATTGCTTCACCTATGTAATGTGAACATGATAAATGGCTTACTATATTGCTTGATTGAATTCCTTTTTGGCTATAATGGTTTCGATGAAATGTAGTTCTTTATTCTGTATGGTATAATTAGTATTGTATGGCATATATGAAGTAATGACTCTTAAAATATCTCATCTAGATGTTATATATTAGATACAAACTCCTTTTGTGCTTGAATTGAAAACTTAAGGCTTATCATACATAATCATTGTGATAAGAAGTATACGCTGGAAGCTGTGCTACCAGTTACTATGAGTTTTAGACTATTATAAGAACAATATTCATGATTAAAAGATTACATATTCTTTTTGGCATAGAAAGGGTGAAATCGTTTAATATTGTATGCATATATGCTTTCATTAACTTTAAATGGTGTATTGATTATATGATATTCTATTGAGTTTATCCTTGGAATTAGTTTCCCCACTAAGCTTTATAGCTTAGCACGGGTTTGTTATTCGTGTAGGTACTGGTTAAACTCTAGTGGATCGATAACTGGTGGCTAGTCGGCCTTTGAAGAGAAGATCCGATAGAGTGCAATTGCTTGAGGATTCCATTATGTAGTTGGCATTATGTTAGGCCCTTTAATTATAAGTTGGTTTTAAGTTAATGTGGCATGTAATAATTATGGCCTGTACTGTTTATTATTATCCTTGCCTTATCTTGCTAGGTTATGATGATGATGTTTGATGTTATGCATGGTTAGAGGATTAGGGTGTTACAAGCTTTGTAATTAATGTAAATGTATTATTATATTTTATTCATGCTTATGTGCTTGGAAATTACCACTATGAGTGGTTGTTTACATGTTAACTATTTCCCATTAAGCTTTATAGCTTAGCATGGGTGTTCATTCATGTAAGTACTCAAGCTAAGACTCTTCAATAGGGATAAGAACTGTAGCATCAAGGCCAACCCCAAAATTAGGAAGAGTTAAAGTACAAAGTTGTTATCTCTTGCTTTTGTTATCATAAATAATATTTTATACCAAATAAATTGAAATGTAAGGACAACAGACCGTTTATAAATTTTTCATTATACAAGAGTATATATTAAAATTAGTATTGAATAAGATGTATATATGTAGGATTCAATATTATCATGATGTCTGCATAAATGGATTATGATATGAATTATATGTGTAATATATTACGTATGGTGACAATAAACAAGGAAAATTAGATTAAGCATTACACTAGCACTTTGCCCTATTTACCCTAATGTGCTCTTAACTACTTGAGGGAGATGACATGGGCTTTAGGTGTTCTTCCTTCAAAGGCCAAAGCCCTAGTACCTCGAGAAAGGACTTTTTCACTAGAGTGGTTGATCAATGTTTTAGTTGATTTCAATGATATGCCTATATTCCATATTGATGTTATCTTGCTATGTTACTTTGTCTGATGTTCGATGGCATCCTTAGATGGCTTGATAGGAGATTATAGTTGTTCAATGCCATGGGTGGTGTGCATTGAGGGCATACTCCATTCCTCTTAATTCTAGTAGAGATAATTCTTAGCTTAGATGCAATTCATGTTGATCTTACTACTCGCCTTAATAGTAGCCCCTTACTGCTTTAAATACATCATTGTTTTAATGGTAGTGTGCCCCTTGTGGGTTTTCACACTAGCTTTTCTTGTTGGAAAATGTGTCCTTTTGAATTTTCACGTATTTCCTTACCTTATTTGTGCCTGAGATGAACCAAACTCACCCTAATAGCTTTCCTTTTTTTTCTTTTTCTTTTTAGGTCCAGTTACAGGAGAAGTTGAGATTGTTGATAGAGCCTACACCCCGAGCCATAGGCACATATCCTTTGAGGCATTATCTCCTTAGGTAGAAATTATATGATTTTCACTTGCCTCATGAGGGAGCTATCTAGATGGCTTATTCAACGGATGATAATATCAACTTTAGGTGCCCTTGGTTATCTATACCTTTTGCAACTTGGGATGGATCTTCTAGATGCAGTCCTTTGTGTGGATTATATTGGGCCACTTTTCACAGTGCTACGCATTACACTCGCCAATTTAGGGAGCATCAACACATCATTAGGTGTCTATTATCCTTCTACGGAGGCATTCTTTCTATTGCCTTTCTGTTAGGTTGCCACCAATGGATATGGGTCCAACTTCCTTTGAAGACTATTATACCTGATATCAGTGCTTATGACTTCACCATCCCCCACCATATACAAGCAGTGGGTCATAAGTCCAGTGGTTGACAACAGGACACATCAGCTTAGGCATCTAGAGGGAGAGAGCAATAGATCGTAGACATTAGATTAGATACGATTAAAGACTATGTTTTTGTTTTATTTAAAACTTAAAAGTTTAAACATATGAAAAGGAAGAAACTACTTTTGAATACATTTATTATGTTTTGGATACAAATGTGGCCTTTCTACCTGATTTCATTACACATGATCATTATTTAACATTAATTTGAAATACAAGTCATCCAATCTCGAAATAAAATCTTAAAAGCATCAAAACTCCTCTCATAAATCAGCCCTTCCAGGTTTTCTTATTTGATTATTTTCTCTTAACCCTTACTTTTTGCTTAGGATGGCATTTTTTTATTTTTACCTTGACAGGACGCCCAATTTTAGCAAGGCTACCGTTTTCTTCGATTTTTGACCCACAGGGCTTTTTATTCTAAATTATTCTAAGTCTTAACTATGGAACTTTTCAATCTATCAATGTTAACCAATTCTCTAAACTCATTGCCATCACTATGAGTTAAATTTGCAACTCTTTTAGACAACAACCTTTTTAGCATAAAAGGTCCTTTCCAAGTAGGTTTAAACTTACCCCCGGATATTTGGAATTCCCACCCTCATCAACTTGAGCACTAGATCCCCCTCTTTTAAATGATGTTTCCTAACCTTCTTCTTGAATGAATAAGCTAACCTCTTCTGATAAATTTGATTGTGATAGTAAGCCTGCATCCTATCTCCATTTAATAGGTTAGGCTGGAGCAACCTCTATTTAGCCTATTCTATCTCTAGCAACACACCCTCCAAAACTACCCTCAAAGACTAATGCTCAATCTTTACTGGTAGCACAACCTCTATTCCATTAAACTAGTGAAAATGGGTAGCTCTGATTGAGGTTCTAGCGGTAGTCCTATAATCCCACAATGCAAAAGGTAATTTCTCAGCCCAATCCTTATAGGTCCTGACCATCTTAGCTAGAATCCTCTTGATGTTCTTATTTTCTTCCATTGCCCCATTCGCTTTGGGTTAGTAGGGCGAAGACTTAAAATGTTGAATCCTATATTTCTTGAGCACTTGCTTGGTTTCCCCTTGAAAATGGGTACCGTTATTAGACACTATATGGTGTGGGATTCTATACCTATATACTATATTCTTCTCGATGAACTTGGCCATCTCCCTAGCACCTAAGCTCTTAAATGATTTTGTATATATCCATTTAGAAAAGTAATTGATGGCTACCATGGTAAACTTGTGCCCATTCGATGCCGACGGATGAATCATACCCATACACAATTCAAAAAATGGTAAGTGTATCAAGTCTGCATACTGTAGGCACAACGGATACCTCTTCACATATTTCGAGCAACCCGTGTCTATTGTAAGCCAAAAAAAAACCCTTAACATATGATTTTCTTCTCTAAAGCTAACATGTTCATGTGAGCTCCACACACCCTTACATGTACTTCCTCCATAACCTTCTTAGCTTCTTTCTCATTCAAATACCTCAATTAGATATCATCAGCCTATCTTTTATAAAGTGCTCCACCTACGCTGATGAATTGGATAGACAGCTTATGGATCATTCTTTGATATTTCATAGTAGCCTCTTCTGGAAACACTAATTTCTCAAGTAATTCTAGACATCATAGTGCCAAGGCTTCCCATCATCCACCTTAATGTCCATTACTTGCTCTGTCTAAAAATATGGCTTGTCAGAACTTAAGATCAACACTTGTTTCGTACTTACCCCTTTTGAATTATCCTACATTGATACCAAAATGGCTAATGCATCAGCCAACTGGTTCTCACCTCTAAGCACGTATCCAAAAATGCATACCTCAAACTAACTGCTCAAAGCCTTTTAGGAACTAATGTATGGTAATAGTCACTCTTCCTTCATAGATCATCCTCCTCTCACATGATAGACTACTAAAGATGAGTCCTCGAATACTTATTTAGACTTTGCCCCCAAAGCTAGTAAGGCCACCAATCCAAAGATGCAAGCTTCATATTCTACTTCATTGTTCGTTACTTTGTACATTACCTTCTTAGCTAATGGTAGCTTCTCAGACTCCGAGGTCACCAGAATCACTCCTATTCTAGCACCTTTGTTATTCACAACCCCATCAAAGTACATTTACCAACCCTACATAGAGTACCCTTATCCTATATCCTAGCTATATCACTTTATCCTAGACCATTAAACATGCTTTTCTACACTATTGTGCCATAACAATATTATACAAAGATCTTAATATAAAACTTAATCCAACATTAGTACTATACTATTAAAAACTTTACTATATAGTTTAAGAGTCTCTTTACACATTACAAAATACAACTATTAATCATCTATAAATACACAATTTATAATGCCATAAAAAACTTTTAACCCAAGAATCCAAATCAAAGTCAACACATTACAAAATACAACTATTAATCATCTATAAATAATCATCCTACTGTAGATATTAGCCTTAAAAAGAAAATCCTTTCTTCCAACCTACACAGATAAAACACTTGTACTAAGCTATAAAGCTTAGTGGGGGTCATAAACATGTAAATGACCTCTTTGAAGGTCATCAAAATGCACAAACACAAAGCGTATCTTTGAGCATAGAAATCCAATCATTGGATAGTCACATACCTCAATTATAATTCTTGAGTTCCTATATTTATTTCAACCTTAATTAATCACTATGTTTTACTTAACTTTCTTAAAGACATAATAATATCAATCTATGTTCATAGGAGTCATTTGAAAATAACAGAACTATAAGTTAATAAAATTGAATACATATGTATAGACAAAATATTATTAATCTCTAAGACACATAATCATATACAAATATATCTTATGTACTCAATTCATGCCTTATCATTATCATACCATTCTCTTTAATAATTAGATGCCATTCCATTTTACTATTACATTGACATTCTAATTTATTCATATTCCGTGTATGCAATACTTACCCAAGCTTACGAAATCATAACTCATTAAATAATAACTAGTAAGGAATCACACATAATTCTCATATTATTGCTCAATGTTAAGCAAGAAGAATATGGTCATAAGGAACGCATAATAGCCAATATCATTGTTAAAAAGCTTTACTATACACATATCAATACCTATATCTTGTATTCTTAAGTATAGGAAACACCATGAAATGATATCCAAGATTTCATCACTTTCATATATAAGAGCTACACGCATCATTTAAAAACCTCAAGTAAATAACATATAACTATAGAGAATATAATTTCACCAACATAATTATTGACTAGATATTTTTATGACACAAGTTTTTTATGCATCTAGCTTGTTATTCTAATATGTACCTACAATACTATATGCATTGAATGTGCATATAAAGATGCAACCTCTTTTAGTATCATAATTTCCATTTGCAACATAGAGATTTTATATAAGAATCATATAAAGATCAATATGAGAATTTTCATACTTCTTTAATCTTTTAATTTATTATGATGCTTTTCTTTTACTATCAATTAGGCCTACACTTTTCTAAATAAGTGGATAACGGATTATATGGTGGTATCCAAAGGTACAAAACTATTTGATTATAATAGTGGTACCCGAAGGTATGAATAAGACGCCTAAAGGTATTAAATAGTAGCCCCTTATGGGGACAAAACTATACAATAGACCGATCAAGCAGACCAAAATGGGGTCAGCTACAACCCAAATGGGGTTGTTTATAATCCAAATGGGACCATTTCTATATAATATGACCCAAATGAGGTCAAGTTACACTATACTTTATGACCTAAATGGGTTCAACTATACTCTAGCTTTTAAGCAGACCCAAACAGGGTGAAAACTATAATCTAGCAGCTGTAAGTTACCCTTATTGGCATGCCTATCTATCCACAATCTTGATACAGATGTAGGCAATATAATCTCTTTATTTTATCTTTACATTATTCATTTATATTCATATATGCACATGTATACTCTTCTATAACTATGAGCAATGTAATCATATACATGTTTATGTGTAACTTTCTATAAACATGTGAACATGTGCACTATTGGGTATTGATATTTTGTACTCTACTCTTTTCTCATCACATGCATATAAATATTCATACATATATATTCATGTTTAAGTATGAGTATGATATCATATACACGTATATGTATAAATTTTTTCTATAAACATATTATCTTGAGCACAATTAAGTATTACTATTTTGTACTTGTAATCCTATTAAGTCTTATAACTATTTTGCATATGTATTATGATGATACATAACATCATGCTCTATTGCATTTCTTTAATCAATGATGTGAATAAACATGTTCATTACATAATTACTTTTGAAGTTTACTTGATAATTATATCTACTTAACTGCATGCTTTTGTTATCATATTTGTACATATATGCTTTACTATCCTTTTTTTTGTGTGATATTTTCACCACACTATAATCTTGTGAAAGCTTTACATATGCATATAATTGATTACAATTACATTCAAGTAAGTAATCAATGGAAATCTATACAATCTTTAGTGTATATAATTGTATACACCATCTCGTAAAAATGCCATCATATACTTTGTCATATTATCTATAATCAAATATACATCCATGTATTTATGTATTTTAGTATGCTAACATTTGGCATCAAATATGCATGACCATACTATTTCAATCAAGTAATATCCTTGTGACTATACATTTGGTATACTAACATATAAACATGTATATAATATCATGTATATAATCATGTAAATGACATACCATCTCTAGTGCATAAGCATGTATGCACAACTTATAGCATAATTCGATCAATTTGCTCATGTAAGTAATCAATGAAAAGTTATACCATCTCTAATGTATATACTTGTATACATAGTCTCATTTAACAAAGCAATTATATACTTTACTAGATTATTTGTAATTAACATATTTCCATGTAATCATACTTCATTATAAATTCATGTGATATCAAAAAGACACACAGTCCCTAATACACAAACATGTATTCTCATCTTCATATAATAATTTGATCAACTTGTATATGATGCATTTATATGCCGATAGTCATACAAATATACATTGACATTTTTCACTTATAAACATGTCATATAACTATAACATATAAGCATGCTTATATTATGTCAATGAGGTGAATAAAAACATACCTTTATAATAAATATGCTTCAATAAGTAGTCATGCTTACATGCTTACAATATGATATTATTTTATATACTCATGACTTATCTCTCTCAATGTGTTACTTTTCCATTATAGATGTACTTAAAGTACTTAAGATCATTTCTGCATATAGTCAAAATGATGTTCTAGAGATGCTTAAATTTATTTAAATTCATAAGAATATTCAAAAAATGCATACAAAAAATGGTGATAAATTCTTGCAACAATCCTTCATTGAGATAGATTTTTAAAATTCTATTTAAAGTTATTTTTGACCTATCAAAAGCCATTTTTGGCCAAAATAATCATTTAAAAACATAATCCTATATGTTTCTAGTTTCTATAATATTACAAATCATTGAAATATCATTTTATAACTCAAGATAATTAGAAATTACTGATGACCATTCATTGTGATAGGTAGCATATTATTTTGGATATCAACCTAAATTTAAACAGGTTTAGAGGCATAAATAGACTTTTTTTTCTCCATAAAAAATGTAGTTATGAGAGTCTATTTTATAACCCAACTAGAATTATCTAAGTATCATTTGTACATTTCAAGATATTACAAAAACATTAAGGACTATTGTTGGAAATAATGCTGCCAATAGTTTCAGATTCAAGTTAGTTTTCAACATATATAGAAATAGAAACAAATCAAGATTTATTAATATAAGTTGTAGAAATATAAGTATAGTTTAACTAGAAATTAGATTAATATAATTTAGACCTCTATAACAAGACATACAGTCAAATTACTAAAATATGTTCTTGTTCTCTAAACAACAGCTCACTGTACCCCATTTGGTTTTTATCATCACTTTGAAAATTAATAGTATAAAACGGCAAAGAATTTTAATAACATTCATGCATGAAAGTTATGATAATATGAATCTATTTTAACTAGAATTTTGTCTTAAAGGATTTTAACTTTTCTACAAAAAATTATAGGAAAAATACAGCAATATCATCATAACAACTAGGCAATAGCTCAAAATAAATTTCAAGTGAGATTTAGGGGCACTTAGAGGTAGAATCAAATATGGGTTTCCTCAAAAAAAGTTAAGGTCTAAATTTTAGGAAGAACTACCAATTGGATTCAAGTCAATTGAAGGTCTGTAGCTTGAGATATTCTGAAATTATACAAGCTAGTTTTAGCAATTCTTTACTTTCATTGCTTCTTTTTACAAGTCCTATCTTGGGTAATGACTTCATTATTTTTTGTTTATTAAATCATGCCATAATCCAAATCGTTATTGAAATTCTATCTTAAAATACATTAAAAACAACCACAAGACACACATTCTTATACCTTGGCCGAATCACCACCTAGCTACAACCTCTACCTCTTTGCCTTTCTTTTTCTTCTTAGCTTCCTCCTCTACAAATCATGTTTCTATATCATCATGTATCAAAATTACAACATTCATTCTCCTTAGGAAATCCATCTAACAAGATAGAAGGAGAAAAAGAAGAAGAGGTAAATTAAAGTCTTAAATCCATACCTTGATGATTCCACTAAAAAACTTCTAAATCGTCCACATGTAAGAGAGTTTAAAAATCTGCATTTATTTCTTCTTTTCCTTGCAGAATTCATCCTTCCCTTTTTAAGAACCAAGAAAATGTTTTCTTTTTCCAACATGCAAGGTTTCTAGCACTTAAATAGAAGGGTAAAGTACCATTATGCTGCCCAATCTATTTATATGTTAGAAATGTGTCCCCATTTGTTTATTTCTGTCAAATTTGACCCTATGCTTAATTTCTTTTCTTTAATGGAACCCTATCTTCCTTTATTTTATTGATTTGACCCACTGATACTTAATTATATTAAAATAGACCACTCAACTAAAATTTCTTTTTCAATTGCACACTTATATACCAAAATTTTATTTGATTCTCTAACCCTTTGCCACATAAGACCCTTAATCCATAAGGTCTTAACTCATAATAATTCCTCTAATTAAGCTTGATTTGACATTAATAACATGATAATGCCCTTGAATTCTACTAGGGTCTATTTTGGGTCCTTACACTACACTATTAAGGTTGATATATCTTTATCAGGAAACTCAGTTCTAATGGTTGATCAGCTAGGAATTCCTCAACAGCTCTCTTTAATGGTTTTTCTAGTGATGTACTCAATGTCAAACTCCTATAAAAGGATTAACTAACTATGCCATCTTCAATAACAATAAAGGTGTTTCCTATAGGTGCCTAAGAGCATTCTACTTGGCTACTGCTTGCACCCTATATGAATGAAAGTAGCGTTTTAACTTCTTCAAAGCCCATATGATTGCTAAATAAATCTTTTCTACTTCTACATGCTTAGACTCATATGAAAGGAATTTTTTGTTGAGGTAGTACACTGTATATTCGATCCCAAAGGCATCCTCCTATGCCATCATGGCATATATTGAGCTGTCCTTTATAGCTAAGTATAAAATTAGGGGCTTACCTACCTATGGGGGTTTCAGCACAGGTGGATGCAAAAGGTATTCTCTAATGGTGTTGAATGCCTTTTAGCAATCTTCATTCCATACCGCTGGTTGATCTTTCCTAACCAATATGAAAATTGGTTCACAAATTAAGGTCAACTTAGCTATGAACTTGGTTATATACTGAAGCCTACCTAGAAATCATCTAACCTTCTTCTCCTTCTAAGGTAGGGGCATTTCCTTAATGGCCTTCACCTTGTTAGGAACTATCTCTGTTCCTCTCTAGCTTACTACCTGCCTTAAAAGCTTTTCTGAGGTAACTCCAAATATACACTTCTTTGGGTTAAGGAAAAGGTTATACATGTCATTCCTTTGAAAAATCTTATCCAATGCCTCAAAGTGGCCTTCTTGGTTAACCAATTTGATCATCATGTCATCCACATACACTTCCACCTCCTTGTGGATCAAGTCATCTGGAATCGTAGTTGCCATTCTCTAATAGTTGGCACCTACATTCTTAAGTCCAAAGGCATGACCTAATAGGCATAAGTACCCCATTTGGTGATGAAAGCTATCTTGATCCTATCCATAATCTTATTTAGAATTTGATTGTACTCGGCATGCCCATCCATAAAGTTATATATGGCATAAGTAACCGTACTATCACCCAAGACATCTATATAAGGCAAGGGAAAATTGTACTTTGGGCAAGCTATATTCAAATCCCTATAGTCTACATAGACTATCACTCTTCCATACTTTTTTGGCTGTGGGACTACATTTGCTAACCATATTAGGTATTAGATGTCTACAAAGAACTTAGCATTTATTTGCTTTCTCACTTCCTCTTTGACCTTTTTAGCCCACTTCAACCCGAGTCTTCTAAGTTTTTACTTAATCATTTTGTACCTAGGATAGGTCAAAATGGCATGTTTAGCTATCTCTTGATCAATTCTCAGCATGTCCTTATAGGTCCAGGCAAAGACTCTTTCATATTTTTTAATATTCTCTCAAATTTTCCCTCTCTTCAAAAGTTACATGTGATGCTAATAACATTTCTTTAGGGTTTTCTTTTGTTTTAAGATTAAATGAGCATGCATTAGTTAAATTGATGTCAAATATGAATGAGTTATGATTATAATTATGCATATTGAAATCAGAAGAAAAATCACACAAGTAAACAAAATTGTTCATCTCATTAATATAACCAAAAGAAAAGTCATTGTTCTCATAAAAAAGTTTTAGAACATAAACAACATTAATAAAGCATCTTTTTCTTCGATCTTCATAGCAGCAGATGCCACTCTAGCCTTTAAGTTTGGCTTTAGTTAAGCTTCACCTTCCTCAAAATAGCAAGCAATTTTTCAATCACAATCTTCTGAGGCACTTCTTTATCCCATGCTGACTACTGCAAAAGGATCTCTTCATCCTAGAAATCCTCGATCGGCTTGATAATTCTTTACTCCAAATTAAAAACATCATTAAACAGCTCAAAATCGAGCATAATCCTATTTCCCACTAGCTAAGGTTCATTCTCTCCATAGTAAAGCAAACCCCTGAGGCTGGTACAAAACCTTTAGAGATATAAGAGACTTCACCTACTACCTTTTTTTCCTTTATCTCTCTTCTCTAAATCTATATAGCCTAACCCTTTTCTATCCTTTTATCCCTTGGTGGTGATAGCATCTTGAGCCCCCTAAGAGTTCTTACCCAAACTAGCTCTAGGCAAGAAACATCTTCTTTAGCATGTTAATTACTTGTGGCCCATCAGCAAAATTCTTTGTTCTCTTTATCACCAATCATAGACACATGGAATCCACTAAATGACTACTTGGCTATTTCAAGCACAGATACCTAATTCTCCTTTGTCGCTTTCATAGTGACCACCTAACCATCATAAGGTATCTTGATCATCTGATTGAGCATAGAGGGTACTCTCCTAGCTTGTGGAACCATGGCCTTCCAAGTAACACAGAAAAGTTACCAAGAATGGGCAACACCATAATTTTAGCTTTAGTTTCAACTAGCCCCATCTTCACTATAGCCTTGAAGGCCCCAGTAGCTAGCCACTTTAAGTTGTCATAAGCACAAATATCTAAATGTCACTTGTTTAACATGCTCTCATTCAGCCTAAAGTAGGAACTGCAACCAAATGACTCATTATCTACCATTACACAAGCTGTGTACTTATCATTCACTTGAACCTTAATGTAGAGAGGACAATTATGGTTTTTACCTTTGGCGAGCATATAAGCATTTTACACAAAAATTTTCCCTATTCCTCCTTTAACTAAATCTAATAGTTTAGATGGAGAAATGGTAGTAGCAACAGTAAACTTGCACAAGGCCTCCATTAACTTCTACTTATGTAATAGAGATTGAATCAGTAAATCCCAAATGGAAATCTAGGCTTAGGTCTTCTTTTATTGCTTTATGATCTGGTTCCCCTTAACCTTTTTCTCTATACGCACTACAATAGGGCTAGCTGCTTTTCAACTTTAGGCACCACCCTTCTACTTCTGGTGATTGCTTTTACCTCTTTCTCTTCCCTTACCTCTTTTTCACTCTCACTAGCTAAACTCCTGATATCAACAGGCACCACTGCACCTTCATCTTCCCTCCCTATAAGGGAATCTCAACAATCTATCATTGAAATTGGCCAATTTTCTTCACTTGGCTTTGTTACTTTGGCGGTGAAAAGAGTAACGGCCACGTACTCATTCTCAAAAAGGTCTCTTATCACATACCATTTAGGTAAGTGAAACCCAATCATAAACATTAGAGGTGCACAACATTGTACCCTCTTTTTTTCTCTTTTCAGGATCACAAAATTGTTTGTTGTCCATTAGATCCTAAATTTTGCTTCTCAGGGTGTGGCAATAATCTATAAGATACCCTGTGTGCTAGTGGTGGGCACAGTACTGATCTTCTCCTATGGTTAGGCATCCCCTGACTTCTAGCAAGCCTTGAGGGAGTAGTACTATGACTTCTAGGGATAGTACTGGTCAGCCGATCTAACACCCAAGATAATGACTTACTTAGGTTGGAGTAGTACCTCTTATTGGCCTTTATAGTAGACACTTTAAGCATCTTACCACTTCTGTTCACTCAACTATTACTCTCAGCCACCTTATTAATGCCAAAGTTTCTCCTTGCATCCTTATTACCAATCCTCTTAGGTATATACCCTCAGCTTTTATAGCTATGTCCTTTAGGGACTCTCAATCCTTCAATCCCTTCATCTTTAGGCGATCCCTCTAGTAGGGACTTGCATTTTGAATAAAATGCCTAATTTGGTTAGTTGTATTAGGCTTCCTCTTCATCTCTATCACTCAGTTTTTCTACCTCATTAGGTATTCATGAAAGGACTCGTTATGCTTTTGTTGGAGCAATTAGAGGTCTTTTAGAGTGACCTCCATCCTTGTACCATAGTTATACTATCTGAAGAACTCTTCAGTTAACAAATCCAAATCCTTCTTGATCTTCTTATCTAAACCATGATACCAGTCTATTAAAAGGCCTATTAAGCTCAAACAAAAATACTCCACCTTTTGCTTTTTTGTTAACGTGGTCCCCTTAATGATCAAGGGATACTACCTAATATGTGTCGAAGGTTCAGACATACTATCGAATTTGGACAAGTCTATCATCTTAAACCTTTGAGGGAGTGGCTCATCTCTATATAAACCTCTATCTTTATGGTTCATCCCACTCCTAACTGACAACAATCTAGACATAGCCTTAATCTTCTCCTCCATCTTTTTAAAGGCTGCACCCATAGCACTAGGGCCTCTACTCTTCACTACCATGGAAGGCTCTTTATCTCCTTCCTCCTCTTCAATGCAATCATTTTCTAGCTCATCTTTTCCTCAAACTACTTGAATTACCTATCCAACCTTCTATCTATCTCATCCAGAGGAACTAGAGGAGATGATGCAAAGGCTAACTGATGTCATGCAATATAACATAGCCTTTTTATATAATTATGCATTATTTTTTTAGTTTTATGCATAAGCTTTGTTTATTTTATTGTGTTATGTGTTACCTTTTGTGTTTTCTTTATTTTATAAGTTTTTTCTATTCAAATGGATGATTTGAAGGGTAATTGAGGGCTTTAGATTAATGAATTGAAGGAAAAAGTACATAAAAGAAGTTTTAGATGCTGTGTTGACTCATTACAATACTCTTATATATGTGCCAACTCATGCCATGCTATACTGAGTCATGACCCAAATGAGGCCAAACTCTAGCAGCTGTAACTTATCCCTATAGGCATTCCTATCTATCCATAATTGAACTCTATTTGCAGGCATTAACTGGGTTCATATACAAGCTGTTTATCATACTTGTGCTACTACTAAATAGTCTTGCACATAAATAACATATACAAGGATTTACAATATCTAAAGTATACATACACACACACACACACACACACACATACATTAAAGCCTAGATAACAATTTAAATAATTGTGAATGTAGGTACACACATATATAACACTGTAACATTATACTCTAACATGATAACTTAAAGCATAAACATGTAATCACTTTTATGTTATGTAACAAAAACAATAATCAATATACAATTAATGTGTTTGCTATTTCGTCATATTCTGATAATTTCATAATTAGTTTTGCATTAGGGTACTTCAGATCGTAGACATTTATACACTCATATAAAGGTATCAATATTCATGAGCACATATCATAGTATTTGTATAATCTTACAAAACCATAAAAGAGCGTAGTATTTAATCAAAGTAAGCTACCTCAATTCAATAATATACTTTAAAATTTGTTCATATTTATTATATTTGTAAACATATACCTCTAGCTGTTACCATGCAAAATGGCCTAGTATTTAGTATGTGTTTTCCCTTAATTTATGTCTCAAAATGTGTTGTAATATCTTATTTTAAGTGTTTAAATTTAGTTTGTGTGTATTTGAATGTTTTGTAGGAATTTCCAAGTAAGGATGCATTTTGTGGATTTATTAGATGAAAAAAAAAGAATCAAAGAAAGAAAAGGAAAGAAGAGAAGAGCATGGGATAACTCATGGCAGAGACTGAAGTGGGATGAGTCATGCCACATTAGATGACTTGTGATAGAGACTGAAGTGGGATGATTCATGCCACAAAGGATGACTCGTGATAGACACTAAAGTGGGATGAGTCATGCAATATGGGATGACTCGTGATAGAGACTGAAGTTGGATGAGTCATGCCACATGGGATGACTCATGACAGAGACTAAAATGGGATAAGTCGTGCAACATAGGATGACTCGTTCCACAAGGCACGAGTTGCAACAGAGGCCAAGATTGAACAAAGAATTAATCAAACTGTATGTTATGCCATGAGTGAGCACTGTTAAACTAAGTATTCATGTCATTCATTCATTAATTAATATCAATTATAAGTTATTAAAAAAACTATAATCATTGTGTTCCAAACTCTCCTTTAAGACTTGTTTACCAACAATTCAATCCCATCATTTAAGTTCATACTAGTCAATCGTAATCAATTTCTCACATTTAATAATGTGACCTAAAACCTCTTAATTGAGTTTCAATTACATCTTAGTCTATCAAGAATTAAAACATGTAATTCACTACTTGATTAAGGTTCCTATACCTTAGCCAAAGATCACACTTCACTCTTCAATCTTTTGCAACTACACTTATAAGCATGCCTATCTATCCATAACCTAAACACACATACAGGCAATACAATCTCTTTACTTTATCTTTACTCTATTCAATCATATTCATATATTCACATGTATACTTTTGTGTAACTATGAACAATGTAATTATATACTTGCTCATGCGTAACTTTTTGTAAACATGTGATCATGCAAACTATTGTATATTGCTATTATGTACTTTGCTCTTTTCTCATCATATGCATATAGATATTCATATATATTCATGTTTAACCATGAGCATGATATCATATACGCGTACATGTATAAATTTTTCTATAACTATAGGCTCTCTCATAATAACATAAGAGTATAAACATACAATCATAACTATACTATTTCCAAAAAGTAATATTTATTATGATTGTTCAAATACTAAATATATATCTATAAGTTCCTTTAAATTCATAATTAGTTTTACATTAAAGTGTTTCCATTTCTCTAAATACTTGTACCATATTGTATACTAATTCTTCAATGTTAAATTAGCCTACATATCTTTAGTTTTTCTTTTAAAGCATATTAGAATCATAATTATATCTAATTATATGCCTTTTTAAACAAACATGTTAATTAAGTTCTTAAATAATTTAGTAAAGTGATTTAAATATTCTTTCAAGTAATTATATAAAATCGATTTTCAAAATTTCATGGATAGATTCTAGTGACTAGTTTACACACTAAATTAGATGTATTAAATGAAAATTTGAGGAGAAATGATATCTATAAACTTATTCCTCTATATTCCTAGTTTCTGGAACATTAAAAATCAACTCATTATCACTTTTAAATCTCAAGATAATCAAGAAACATTATAAGCTATCCCCACTATCAAGGCAATAAGTATGACCTATTTCAACCCAACATATGACAGACTTAGAGATATATTTAAAATTCAAGTTCTTCATATAAAATTTATAAATGGAACTTTATATTTTAACCCAATTAAAATTATACAATTTTCTATTCTACAACTCAAATTATAAGAAAATACTTTTATTAGGTCAAACTAACCCAAATATAGATTTTTAATATCACTTTAAAAATTCATAGAATAAAAAAGGGTGCAGAATCAAACATACATTCCTTCATATATATTATGCTCCTATATGTCTATTTTATCTAGAATTTTTTATCATAGCATTTAGACTTCTTTACAAAAAGTTATGTGCAAAATACTAAAATCTGCTCACTAAATCCAAACAACAGCTCACATCTAATTTTAACTTAAAATTAAGCAGACTTAAATGTAGAATTTAACAAAGGTTAGTTATAGGCCTATATTTAAGGCAATTGAACAACTAAAAGTACCAAAATTGGAGTTGTAAAACTCAAGATATACTCAAAATATAGAAACTGGTTCCTAGTGAACCAAAATAAATTTTCTGCTTCTTTCATCTTGAACTAAATAACACATGTAAGATATAATCATTTACATATCAACCTTCAAAATATGTTATCAACTCAAAACACATTACATCACAGATTTTATCCATATTTCTTTAAATTAAATCTACATACAATATGAGTAAAGATCCCTAACCTTTAATAAAATACCAAATCTTCCATAAAGACCTATTTCCCTTACTTCTTCTTCTTCCTCTTTTCTTGTTATGGTATTTCTTGATGTTTCCTCATCACCAACTCTCACATGTAACTTCCAGCAACTCAAGAGTGTTCTAAGAAGTTAAGAGGCCAAATTTATCACAAGAGAAAAAGAGAGGGATTAATGGATTTTCAAAAGAGAGAAGAGGGATTATCATTTCTTTTTAGTAAGAGAATGAGAAAATTAAAAGCTCTTTTTCTTTCCCCTTTTCCTTGCAAATTTCGTTCTTCAGCTCTCAAGAACTAAGAAAATTTTTTTCTCTCTCCAACAAGTAAGGGTTCTAACACTTAAATAGAAGGATAAAGTACCTTCATGCTCCCCCATCTATTTACATGTTAGAAATGTGTCCTCATTTGTTTATTTCTTACAACTTTTACCCCATACTTAATTTATTTCCTTTAATTGCACCTCCACTTCCTTTATTTTATTGATTTGACCCACTAATACTTAATTATATTACAATAGACTACTTAACAAAAATTTATTTTCAATTGTACGCTTGAATACCACAATTTTAATTAACTTTTTAACAATTTTCCACATAATACCATTAATCCACAAGGTCTTAACTTATAATAATTCCTCTAATTAAGATTGATTAGACATTAATAACTTGATAATGCTCTTGAATTCTACTCAAGCCTATTTTGGATTCTTACATTCCCAATAATTGAGCTGCATTTCTACATTTTTCTTTTTTTCAATTTTGTTTTTTCGGACTTGGTTTTAACTGTGATTTACATAATCATGAAAATGGAAGGAGTAGAGTAGTGGATAAATGAGGTGAAGCAATTGTTAGATCAAATAATTAAATTTGTGAATCAGATATCGCCTTCCTAGCTCTATGTTGCTGCTGTTGTCTTACTTCTCACTACTTTTTTCCTCATAATCAATAATTTACTCACTCCCCTTTTAATTTTATCATTTTATTTATCTCTTATTAATTCAATTTTTTTGTTTAATTCTTTGTTGGGTGTTTCATAATTAAAACTTTTAATATTCCTTGAGAGTGAAATTTGAAATTTTCAACTTATACAAGTCCATCTTACACTTGAAGATGGAAGTATATATGATGGTATATGGCATTATGGTAAGAGATTAGGTCTTGGTGCATTCTGGTAAGAGATTATGGAGGGATGATGTTATGCATGGTAAGGTTTGTTTTGCTTTTCCTATTATTTTTTAAATTCGAGCTATAATCTGCAAAGTAAAAGGGCCGTCATGTCTGCCATATATTATGTTATTTTCACATCACTAATAATTATGGCTAGTGTAATCATGTTCAAGGTAAATAGTTTTATCGGTTCATAAAAATAAATAAATATTATTACTTATTCATTAATTTGAATTTGAGTAGTGTTAAATTTGTTTAACGATTGAAATCCATTCATAATTGAAGCTTTCAGAAGTGCTTGAACTATTTACAAAGGGATTTGCCAAACTAGTGTTATAATATGTTAATTTGTTGTTCTCGGAGTTGGGATCCCTTGCTATTGGTGTTTTTACATTTCTAATATAGTGGTTGTAATAATGAGAATGATCCAGCTGGTCAAATGAAGGGTATATAAGAAACTAGTCTAGGGTATAATATCTGAAATATTGGGCCCTTTTACCCAAAAACTGAAGAGAGACATTTAAACTATCAGGGTCTACTGGTCTTAGTTTAAGCTAAAAAATAGGTTAGCACTGAGTGACACGATAGGTTTTCATGTTTGCCATGGTGCTAGTTAAATTGCTAGTTTAATGCAAGATGGGTAAGTGGAACATAGGTACAAAAAGGACTCTACACTCTAAACTTCTAGATCTTTATGTTAGAGTAGTTTTAACAAATGGTTGCATGCCTTTTTTACAAATAGAAAGAATATGTCATTTTAATGTCTTTTGCCTTACAATGGATTAGGTGATTTTTTTATGGTAATATAAATTGCAACAGTTTTAATCTAAAGCAAAAGTAGCTATATTTCATAAATTATTGCATGAACGTATCCTCTTAAAGTATTTTGTCTTAGAATGAAATACTTATAATTTTTACCAGAATATAACTCAAATGTGAATTAATTTTTTTTAAATTTATTTATTTTGAAACTTTACTACATGGCTTATTAATGGTAGAATACTATAACATAAACTTCATATATCAAGTGGTAATGATTATCAATGAAATATATGCGTGGTGCAACATACAAATCAATAGAACTTGTTTGGTGTAATTGTTGAGAGTTTAAGTGTGAATTAAAGTTTCACACTAGGCACTTAAGATACTTTGGTGATCTCAAATCTAAGGATACTTGCACCAACTAATTTGATGAGATACTTTCACTAACATAGATTATGTATCCATGTGAAGAACTCATAGCAAGTCTCTAATGTTCTTGTTCCTTAAACAAAAATCCACATACTAACTTTAAATATCAACATATTCATAACTTTTAAGAACTATTGTTTGACCTAGTCAAAGAGTATAAATGAGTTAATCTATATGCATTGACAATGTCCAATCTTATAAATACTATAACTAGGGATCATATAGGTATTAAAATAATTGTATACATTTAGAATATCATATTATGAACTCTTTATAATTTCCTTTGTTTTGTGTATTTATTACCAAAGACATCATTTTATAGTTTAAGATTACACACACACACACACACACCCCAAAGACGTCGCAGGATTAAAGGGTGTAAACTAAAATTAATTAAATACAAAATGGTATAAAAATAAAATGCAAATAACAACATATAAACAAAATTTTTGATGCACCAGATCAGATTACATTGCAAGTGCAAAGATACTTGAAATATGAGAATGATAAATTAACACTCGAACATAATAATATTAAACAAAAAATAAATCACGTATAACATAATAATATTAAATAAGAAGAAAATCACATATTATATATATATAATATAATATGTGATTTTCTTCTTGAAATATATGCATTGGCAATGTCTAATCTTATAAATACTATAACTAGGGATCATATAGGTATTAAAATAATTGCATACATTTAAAATATCATATTATGAACTCTTTATAACTTCCTTTGTTTTGTGTATTTATTACCAAGGACTTCATTGTATAGTTTAAGATTATATACACACACACACACCCCAAAGACGTCGCATGATTAAAGGGTGTAAACTAAAATTAATTAAATGCAAAATGGTATAAAAATAAAATGCAAATCACAGCATATAAAAAAAATATTTGATGCACCAGATCAGCTTACATTGCAAGTGTAAAGCATATTTGAAATATGAGAATGATAAATTAACACTCGAACATAATAATATTAAACAAAAACTAAATCACGTATAACATAATAATATTAAATAAGAAGAAAATCACACACACACACACACACACACACACACACACACACACATATATATATATATATATATAATGCTCAACATAGGAGCAATTTTGAAAATATAAATACAAAAGATTTTTGAAATTTGGAGATTCACCTTCTTCTGCAAATAATATGCTTTAAGCTCCAAACCATTTCCTTTCTCCTATAAAACAAGTAAAACATCCACAAACACACAAAACACATAAAAGCAACAGAACTACAAATGAAAACAGAATATTTATGAGCTTTTCAAGCTCATATCAATTCCCCACACTTGAACTTTTTCTTGTCCTCGAGCAAAAAACTCAAAATGCAAGAAAATAACATAAAACAACACATACAAAACATTCACACAACAATGGAGCTTGCATTCATAATTGATGACCACTTGGAAAATCATTTTACAAAGTCATCTCTATATATATTGGTCTCAAGTTGCAATTTCTCAAACAATAGTCTTTCCTATTCCACTCAACACCCATGCACATTTAGAGAATGAGGAAATTGCAAAGCATGAAAATATAAGCACTCAAGAAAATTTAATGTCTTAACACATGTATAGACTGTTTCGTACAAAACATTGCCTAAAGTAACTCTCACTCAAACACTTTATTATTCTTTCACTCAAATGTTTAGGGATTAGTGTTTCACTCTTTCCTTTAATATGCCATTACATACCATAAGCTTGTAATTGAATAAATATCTCCACTACTAGCATAAGTCAAATGCATGAAATCAAAGGGTCTTATTCATGGTTGTAACTTGGCTTAGGTAAAGGTAGGATAAATTTGGTTAAATAGCTAATAATGTATAGAGAAAAAGTGATCACCATATCATAAGAGATTCAAAACAACATAGCATGATCATGAAGTTTTAACCTTACTATTCTAACTCCCTTATTAGTGTCCATACATTATGCTAGTTTTCTTTTCTTTGAATCACTTATTAACTTTTCTTTTTTTCTTTTTTTTTAGCTTTTGTTTCATATTTATATCATTGGACTTATAAAAAGAAATGGGAGCTAACTATTTATCATGCTTACTTAATAAAAATTATCTCAAATAACATAGTAATCCTAATCCTCTACACATAAAGGGTGCCAAAAGAAAAGTTTATTGTTCAAAATTGGATTAAGGCTAATTATGTAGTTAAACAACAAAAAAATTGGCTAAAAGCTCAAAATTGGCTACCTAAAGTCAAAAAGGGTTGGTCTATTTAAGCAAGTTAAATTGGCTATATTCTAGTGCCCTTATCATTCTCATGCATAGCTCACACTAAATGTAATCTCGAAATTTACCAAAAACAAGCTCTAGAGTATATGGCATATCAAGGCTCTCATACAAAGAAATATATTAATGTAAAAGGCTTCAAAAGCTCAATTAGCTATAGGTCAAATTACTCTAAGCAATTATTTGCCAAAATAATCATATTTACATGTGAAGATAAACAACTTAAAAAGAACCTATACTAAAAGTGCTTTGCCAAATCATAACCCTCACTATGCACATAAAGATGTCAAAGCAAAATAACCAATGATATAACTCAAGAATTTTACTAACTAGACCAAGAATCTTGTGCCAATGAAGTTGCCTCATGATATATTACCAAACATTCATCAATTACAAAGCTCTCCAAATTTATGCAAACTAACAACAACCTAAAAATCTAACATGCATATAAAAACACATAAATGAAAACACAATGCAATTACTATTTATAACCTAACATATGCAAAACATAGGCACCTATTCCCCACACTTAAAGGACACAATGTCCCCACTGTGTGAAAAAAAAATCAGAAAAACAAAACACACATTTCAAACAAGCACATAACACAAACAATCACAAAAACATAATAAAAATTAAAAATATGAGAGAAAGGAATGTTTACTCAGCTGGTCCACTTGGGGACCCCAGCGATGAAGGAGTGAATTGAACTTTCTGTTGGCAAAAGAAAGATAGCAATTTGCGGCTTAAACTCTTATGGCTCTTATGCATTTGTTGCACAATAGCCTCTAGTGAATCCATACGTGCCGCCATACTTTGGTTCGCAGCTTCAATACCATCTAAACATGACAGAACCTACTGCATACCAGCAATATCATCTTGCCCAGCACTATCACCTTGTCTAGCACCCGAATCACTAGCATTTGTAGCTACATCTTCATCATCATCACCATCCGAATCACCAGATGCTGCAGTAGTAGAAGATTCAGGAGCTTTACTTTTGCCATTATCACGACTAGGACCAGCGTCCTGCACAAAACGTTAAATAAACTATGGACGCTAAGCGCCTCTATCTAATACATGAGAATTGCACAATTATTTGACATCCATTAAAGCAACTAACTCATTTTCATCCAAAGTAAAATTTGAAAAATCGCCTAAACACCCTAGAATAATTTCAGTAACCATGTGACACATGCCTGCCATTTTTGTCCTAGCAATTGATGCATGATATAAACCATCAAAAATAAAATCTATAGAACAAGGTATTTTGTGTGACAGCATCAAATCAAGCACAAATAATTCTTTAGTTTGAACTTTGGTGCTTTTAACTCATCCAAACAATGCATGACAAATATATTTATGAAATAAGAACGGAGCATCATCCTTGATAAGTCAATTTGGGGCATTTTTGTTGTTAAATACATCTAAGCTGGTTATTTTATTCAAAGTCTTGATGGCCCAATATGCCCTATGTTTTAACTCAATAGGAAGATGACATGCTTTTCCATACACAAACCTATATGGCGTCATTCCAATTGGTGCTTTGAAAGCAGTCCTATATGCCCATAATGCATCATCGAGCTTATGCACCCAATCCTTCCTAGAGTTAGAAATAGTTTTTTCTAATATCGATTTAAGCTTTCTATTAGACACCTCTACTTGACCACTTGTTTGTGGGTGGTATGGTGTAGCTACTTTATGATGTATACCATATTTATGCAATAATGATGCAAAAGATCAATTAATAAAATGCGTACCTCCATCACTTATGATAGCTCGTGGCACTCCAAACCGTGAAAAGAGTTTCTTTAAAAACTTAATCACTACCTTCGAATGATTGGTTGGTAAAGCTTCAGCTTTAACCCACTTTGAGACATAATCTACCCCAACAAATATATAAGATTTCCTAAAAGATATAGGAAATGGACCCATAAAGTCTATTCCCCACACATCAAAAATTTCAACTTCCAAAATATTATTCAAAGGCATCTCATCTCTCTCTCCTATATTACCCGCCCTTTGACACTTATCACACTTAGCTATAAATGTCCTAGCATCCTGAAATAGGGTAGGCTAATAAAAACCACACTCAAGCACTCTAGAAGTAGTTTTTGCACCACCATTATGCCCCGAATACAATGATGAATGACAATGAGTTAAAATATTCAGTCTCTTCCTCACTCACACACTGTCTTATGACACCATCCCCACTTGTTCTAAACAAATAGGGTTCCTCCCACAGATATTTTTTAACATCACTAAAAAACTTCTTTTTCTGTTGCCATGTCAATCCATAAGGTATAATTCCTGTAGCAAGAAAGTTAGCAAAATCAGCAAACCATGGCACATGCTTATAATTTATTGACATAAGAGATTCATTCAGAAAAGATTCATTAATTTTAGTGCTATCCCCTAGTGGTCCTTCAGCATTTTCTAACCGAGATAAGTGATCAGCTACTAGATTTTCAGAGCCTTTCTTGTCTTTAATTTCGATATCAAATTCTTGTAATAGAAGAACCCAACGAATCAACCTAGGTTTGGCATCTTTTTTAGCAAACAAATACCTTAAAGCCGCATGATCTGTATAGATTATGACCTTAGATCCTAACAAATAAGACCTAAATCACATGCATAAACAACAACCAACATTTCTTTTTCAGTGGTGGTGTAATTCAGTTGAGGTGGTGATAAAGTATGATTGGCATAGTAAATCACATACAAATGCTTACCAATTCTTTGACCCAACACACTGCTAAGTCACTTGCATCGCACATAATCTCAAAAGGTAGTTCCCAATTAAAAGAAGTGATTATAGTTACGCTAATAGGGGCTTCCTTTAAAGTATTAAAAGCATGCATACATTCATCAA
Source organism: Excoecaria agallocha (assembly GCA_037975025.1). Lineage (NCBI taxonomy): Eukaryota > Viridiplantae > Streptophyta > Magnoliopsida > Malpighiales > Euphorbiaceae > Excoecaria > Excoecaria agallocha. The sequence goes on from JBBPFJ010000259.1 coordinate 130,266, forward strand.
AAAATTCAAAAGGCACTTCCTTAACCAATAAATTAGTTAATGGTTTAGCTATTAGTGAAAAATTCTTAATGAATCATCTATAAAAACCATCATGACCTAAGAATGATCTAATGCCCTTAAGTTTAGTCGGCGGAGGTAATTTCTCTATTAACTCAATCTTCGCTCTATCCACTTCAATGCCTCTACTTGAAATCTTATGTCCAAGTATTATACCTTCTTTAACCATAAATTCGCATTTTTGCCAATTAAGCACTAGGTTAGTTTCGTCACACCTAGCCAACACTCTATCTAAATTTTTTAAACACAACTCAAATGAGTCTCCATAGATAGAAAAATTGTCCATGAAAACTTCCATGATGTTCTCAATCATATCCCTAAAGATAGAGGTCATGCACCTTTGAAAAGTTGCAGGTGCATTACATAAACCAAAAGGCATACGTCTATAGGCAAAAGTTCCATATGGACAAGTAAAAGTAGTCTTTTCCTGGTCACTAGGGTATATAAAAATTTGAAAATACCCAGAATACCCATCTAAAAAACAATAATGAGAGTGTCCAACTACCCTTTCCAACATTTGATCAATGAAAGGTAAAGGAAAGTGATCCTTCCTAGTAGCTGAATTTAACTTTCTATAGTCAATACAAACCCTCTAACCCGTGGTGGTTCTAGTAGGAATCAATTTCCCACTCTCATTTCTCACTACCGTCATGCCTCCTTTCTTAGGTACACAATGTATTGGGCTCACCCAAGCACTATCCGAAATTAGATAGATAATCCCAACATCTAGCAACTTAATGACTTATTTCTTAACTACCTCCTTCATATTCGGGTTAAGTCTCCTATCCGCCTTAGGTTGACAATCACCTATCATATTAATCTTATGCTTGATAATGTTAGGACTAATTCCTTTTAAATCTGAAATTTACCAACCCATGCTCTTTATTCTCTTTCTAACCACCTCCACTAGCAAAGCTTCTTGATTACTAGTAAGTTTACTAGACATAATGATAGGTAAAGTATGATTTAAACCAAGAAATGAATACCTCAAATGACTGGGTAACTCTTTCAACTCTATCGTAGGAGGACTTACTATCGAAGGTGGTAAAGGTGCATCATTTCGATATAAGCTTTCTGGCATTGCACTCTCTTACTCTTCCTCTTTACTAACTTCTTCCTTAATAATCACTTCATCTTGACCTGCTTCATTAAAAACCGCTACAACACAAGCATCAATGACATCTATTTTCATGCATATATTTTCATCCATGGGGAATCTTAATGCCTTATCTATGCGATACTCTACACTATCATCCCCTGCTCTTAGAATTAAAGTACCCTCATAGACATCAACCAACGTCCGACCAGTTCTCATGAAAGGTCTCCCTAATATTAATGGGCATTTCACATCATATGTAAGTCTAAGATAACAAAATCAGCAGGCAAAATAAACTTATCAACTTTAATTAACACATCTTCCACTATGCCATATGGTTTTTTAATTGATTGCTCAGCTAATTGTAAAACCATTGAAGTAGGTTTACCATAATCTAACCCTAACTTTTTAAAAATAGACAATGGCATAAGGTTTATGCTTGCTTCCAAATCATATAAACACTTAGGAAACTGAACATCCCCTAAAATGCATGGAATTGTAAAACTATCATTATCTTTCAGCTTAGTAGGCAAGTTATTTGTGATAATAGAACCGCATGCCTCTATCAATTCAATGGTAGAAACATCTTCCCAACTTCTTTCCTTAGCAATTAAATCTTTTAAAAACTTTGCATAATTAGGAATTTGCACATGCTTTAATTTATCAAGAAAAGATTGAAATTGCTTATCTTGGTTTTCTTGCTTCAATCATTGTGAAAATGGTGGTTGTGGTTGTGGTTGTGGTTGTGCTTCAATCAAGAAACCCCTTTCATCGCACTCGCGACAGGTGTCATGCTCGAGAAAGAAGGCAATCCTATTGTAACTGGCATGCTCGCTTACTACACTAGAAAGAACTGTGGCTCCCTCGGTTGTTGCGCTCGCGATAAGTGTCGCGCTCGTGACATAAGGCTCATCCTGCTTATTATTTTCCTGCACATTACCAAACTTGATAGTTGAAATAAATTCACTAGTATAAGATTTCCCTGACCTCAAATTTATCACCTTTAAATGTTCTCTTGGGTTGTCCTCTGTATTACTTGGTAAATTTCCTTGTAAGTGTGACAGAAGAGCCTTGGAAATTTGCCCCAATTGAACTTCCAAATTATGAATTAAGGAGGCTTGATTCTTTGTTATTTGATCAAACTTAGTTTCCATCCTCTTTTGGGTCTCCTCTTGAGCACTAAACTTCATATTTATTCCCTCTAAAAGCCTATCCATCTTAACTCTTAAGGCTCCAAACCTATCTTGAGGTTGTTAAAACCCCACAGTCCTATTTTGGTTGCTATTATTACCCCAAGAAAAATTAGGGTAGTTCCTCCAATTCGGGTTATAAGTGTTTGAGTATGGGTTTCCTCGTCCTTGCCCTTGGATAAAACTCACTTGTTCTTCCGTACTAGCCATACTCAAATTACACCCCTCACTTCCATGACCTAGTTATCCACATATGTTACATCCACTTTGTGGACTACTTCCTATACCTAGGCTACTAATTTTTTGTGTCAACTTCTCAACCTGAGCTTGCAAAGTTACTACTGAATCTACCGAATGAACTCCCCTTACATTTGAGAAATTTGACTCTCTTGCTCTTTTGGTTGGCCACATGTAATTGTTCACTGACATCTCCTCTAATAACTCAAACGCAGTATCCGTTGCCTTCCTCATAAGTGAGCCACTAGCTGCAGCGTCTATTGTGCCTCTAGATTGTTAGCTTGCCTTGGTTTGAATGGCGATGAAAGGAGACTCTGGAAAGGGTTTTACAGTTAAATGCATAGAAAGGCGTACATGTTATGTATTATTATTATGGAGTTAATTATTGCTTTAAGTTATGGCATGTAATTATGGCTTGTATTATTTTTATTTTACTGTCTAATTTGTGTGAGGCTTATGTCTTTGGAATAGGATGTTGCATGTGTTGACATGGAATTGTGATGAGAATTGGAAATTAGAAGTGTTATGCTTGTGGAAGCAGTATTAAAGGTGGAGGAATTTATTAGGAGTGTGAATTTGAACAATTGCAAGTTTAGGTAGCATGATTTTTAAGATGTTATGCTGCCAATATTTTTATCAAATGAATAGTGAAGTTAGCAAAGTTTAGCATGACTATATCATAAATTATGGTTTTGCATATCCTATGGATTAGGGTGTTACACATTTAGCCCTAAGTTGCTTCTACAAAGTTATAGGTATATTACTTATGTAAATTATAGAATTAAAATGATTTCAATTTAAGCTTCCCAACTCAATTTATGCTTAAATTAAAGCAACTAGTTTTTTATGCTTACGAGCTTCTTCATATCAATCCTCCTACAAATTTATGCTCAAATCAATTGTTCAACCTATCATTTAACAAACCATTTTTCATTTCCATTCAACCACATTCACACTTGAGGGTCCTAAGAATCCCATACCTTGGCCGAAAATCCCCTAGCTTCACTCATGTGCTTTCCCCTTTCCTTTTCTCTTTCTAGCTTCTTCTTCTCCTTTAACAACAATACAACTTCTTAACTCAAACTTCCAGAATTTTGTTCATTCAACCACTCAAAAAATCAATAAGATGAAGAAGAAGAAGAAGAAGAAGAAGAAGAAGATGATGAAGATGAAGAAGAAGATGAATTAACAAATTAAGTTCATTACCTTAATGTTTTCACAATTTTCCCTTGATTAATTTTCACATGCAATGTTTTCTCCAAGGATTTTTCTTAGATGTTTAACAATGGAGGAATGGGATGAAATGAGAGAAATTTATGTTATTCTTCAAGCCTTAGCCGTCCTACTTTCTCTCACTTAACCTAATGATGACTTCTTATAAAGGTAAGGGAAAATTCCCTCTTCAATCCTTTCTCTTTTTGCATCTCTCACTAAAGCCTCTCATATTTTTGCATGTTATAAAATGACCTTACCATTTATTCCTTCTCTTAAATCAAGCTCTTAATTTATACCTTTAGTCACAATTAACCCTTAAGATGCCATAATTACAAATTTACCCCATAATTAATACTGCAAGCTGTAATTAAACCTTTAAATATTATTAAACTAGAATTTTAAATTTCACTTTCATGCAATTACTATAATATAATGAATTTATCACTTGTCCAACACCTTATGTGAAATTCAGATTTTAAATTTAACCTCAATTTAATTATAACCCTATTAAAAATCATGCATTACAAACCAGGGTCATGTTATGGGTCTCACAAATCTCTCTCCCTTAAAGAATTTCGTCCACGAAATTCATACCTGTTTCAAACAATTGAGGATATCGTTCCCCATGGCTGCCTTCAGTTCCCAAGTTACTTCTTGTATACCATGATGTTGCCAGAGCACTTTAACCAGAGGGGTTTGCTTGTTCCTCAATTGTCTGATTTCCCTAGCCAGGATTTCTTTCGGTTCCTCATCATATGTGAAATCCAGTTGTACTTGAATTTCTTGGACTTGCAGATTATGTGACTCATCCGAGCAATATCTTATAAGTATAGATACATAAAACACATTATAGAGCTTGGATAATTCCATAGGTAGAGCCAATCTATAAGCCACTGCTCTGACTCTTTGAAGGATTTCATATGTACCAATGAACCTCAGA